>MU227181.1:862867-887035 GCA_018584345.1 Thuja plicata
AATAATATCCCATGCTAATTTTCCCTCTGAAGTGGCTGGTTCAGGTATGAGATCATAAAAATAAGGAAAAATATTAAGCCACCTACAATGTGTAAGTATACCCTTTTCCCATGACTCATAATTACCCCATTCTAGAATAATAACAGAAGGGTGAGAAGAAAAACCCATGATAACTCTTCACATGAAACAAACTGAGTGCTGAAAAACATAAGTTCTGACTTTGACTAGAAAAATAGACATTGAAAATGAAAAACCAGAAAACCAAACCTACATAAGGAGATAGATCTCAAAAAGAGCTTTTCAACAATATAAGGAAGTCAAAAATCTGATACCGTATGCTCAAGATATGGCCAAAATACCAAAAGTGCTCAAAACTGCCCCAAAGAAGGTTTGAGAGTAAACCCTGGTGGTTAGGTTAACCGCTAGAGGTTAACCACTAGAGGTTAACTGACGGCGGCGCCCATTTAGAAAGAAGCGTTGATTTTTAACACTGATTGCGTTAGTTTTTAACGCAAAAATCAATTAAAAATTGATTTTTTTGATTGTTTTTTAATTTTTCACCTCGAAATTTGAGCCAGAGAGAGAAAAAATTTCCCAGAGGCTACTGTGACCAAAAATAGAAAAATTTATATGAAAAATGACTCTCTCGGGCCTTATGAGCATGATTGTGGTGTCCATTTTTGCTCAATGTGCTCTAGAAAAAGTGTCTCTTCTAGATTGAAGAAGAAACACTAGAAAAGCTGTGGTTTTTGCCCTCGAAACACTGCTTCACAAACACCAGACCAGGCAGCAGCAGTGTGGCTCTAATACCATGTAGCATTTGAGAAATACAAATCCACAGAATGCCAAGAATACCTACATGCAAATAACCTGTTACAGGAGAGAAGCAGAAAGAGGGAAAAAGAAGAACTCAGAAGTTGCTCAAAATGTGAGAGCAAAATTATAATCTGAATTAATGAACAAAAATTACAAAGTTCAACCTTAAAAAGGTGAACGAAACCCTAAAAGGTAAAAGCTAGGTTGCACGTTAATAATTAATAAAAGAATTAATTATTAATGCACCTAAGAGAAAGCTTAAGCACTAAAGAGTAATGACTTAACTAATTAAATCAACATGATTTAATTAATAAGAAAACTAATGATTACTCTAACAAATCATGGATGTGAAGGTGCGATTAAGCCAGGGTATACCAGATTATTCTAAGAAGAGAATATATGTGTTATAGAGATTCTAATCAAGAAAAGGAGTTGTTATTTCCAGATCAGGTGACCCTAACATGTTTTTTTAATTGTGAATCCCTTAACTGGGTAGACCCTAATAGGTCTTATTTGTAAATCTCTTAATAGGGGGGCTCACTAACTTGATTTTGAAATCTCCTAACAAAGTTACTCCTAATAGGGTAAATATCCTAACATGGGTAGAGGTAAATCCCATAACTGGGTGGCACCTAACAATGTCTTTTTAAACTCCTAACATGGTTAAGCTCCTAACAGGGCATACTTCAGAAGAGTACATTATCTGCGGGTCATCATTTCCATCGTATTTTTCACCCATTTGGGTTTCCACGTGAAAATATATGTGTTAAATGTGTTGCATGCATTGTGGTGGTTGTGTTTATTTGATTAAGTTTTATCTTCTTATCAAATAGATAAACTTGTGAATGTTTCTTTTGACTTAAAGAAAAGGAAATTTGTAGATATCTTAGTAAACAAATTCAACCCCCCCTCTTAGTATTCTTGAATCCTTTAGGACTAACATAATTATTGATAAAAAAATTATGATATCATTCTAATATCATTTAATAGAGTATCATCTAAACTCATCATCTAACATTTTTCATGTGCTTGCTTACATTATTTTAAACATTTTTCTTAGACCCATAAATTTGATTCATTAGGGTCTAATAAAGGAGAACTTGATCCCTATGATTAAACGAATCTCCAATGACATTCTTAATTATTGTATGTCCTTATGTACATTATAATATAAAAATTGAAGAAAATTTTAATAGTGCAAGTTTATTGGTTTAGATGTACAAGTTTTAGTTAGGGTTCATGCATATAATTCAACCCACATTTGTACAAAGGTGACTCAAAGTGATTTTTATAAAATTTTGAGATCTTCATTTGAGACAAATTTAGAAATCTAGAATATTGACAAATTATTACTTAGCATTTGTCATAACACTTCTCCATCATCAAATGAGCTAATTAACATATATATTTCTATAAATGTGACTATCGATCCTATGATCGATCTCAACTTCTAAACTTTAGGAATTTATTATTGGTTAATAATGTATCCTAGGAAATTTGTATTGAAAATGTGATCCAAGTTATCATTAATTCAAAGGACAATACACCACCAAAGGAATAAATATATTTTAATAAGTAATTGATCAAAAATAAAATATAATATAATAATTTTTGTAGTTAAACACAATATTATTTTATTTACATTTGAGAGTTCATTCAAATCTGATAAATCTAGGAAACATTAGTGAAGAGATGCACATGCCTAGTACTCTATTACATAACTTTGAATTAATCTTATTTATACAATTTAAAAGAAACTAGGAAACATACAAAATAGTAGATTACGAATACTATCAAAAACTCTACTCATGTCCTCTTAGGAAGTTAAAATGGATAGCTAGATTTGGACAAAATTATCTCTAAAATAAATAAAAAATTTGAAGGCATTAATTTTTCCATTAGTATGCAAAGGGTAAACAGTTCTTTGAACCACTGGTAACACTACACCGAAAGACAGATTTCAGTTCAGACTAAAAGTGCTAAAGTGTAGAGAAACCTGACAACACACTTTTACAGTACAAACCGAAAATGTTGAAGAGGAAACCGACACAGGAACCCAATGAGAAAGCTACACTATAAACTGAAAGAGTAGACAAGAGAGGAACCCAATAAAGCAAGGGAACCTGACGGACAGTTCATGGAAGGAACACCAAAAGACTTTCAGAGCAACCCGAGCATCACACACTGAAAGTCAGTTATATACTAAGAAAAGTGGATCTGACTTCCACGTCAGATAAAATGGTTATGTTTTATATTTAGAGTTTTGATTTGATTTAAAACCATTTCTTGAGGACAAGAAAGATAATTGTAATTGTTTTAATCATTCTAATTGATTAAAAACATGTAGACTAGGAGATCAAGGTCAAGTTGTAAAACTTTGATCATAGAGTTATCTTTGTAATACGTGAAACTAAAATAGGTCAATCTATTGTATAAATAAATGTGTAATCATTCATTTTAGATGGATGTGAGGATGAAATTAGCCAACAAGCACATCTATGGATCAGACTAAGAGTTTCAAGAAGCAGAACAACAAAATATGAATTTTCTTATCAAGAACCAAGAATCAAGGCTACCGAGCAACATAGGTATTAATCAATCACATTAGGTGATACTTTGTACATGTGATTTTAATGGATCTATAATAGGAAATTGAAGATTGCATACACTCAGGTAAATGAGTATTTTTGTCTACATTCTAACAAGTGTAGAAAATAGAAGAAATCCTTTCAAGAAAGGTTGATTTGACAATCCTTTGTAAATCTCTTAACCGAGTGCACACTAAATAGTGTTGCTAAAGATGTTAACAGAGTAGACCTTGACCAGTCTCCACATAATACTCCTAATAGGGTAGATCATCATAAGTGATCAAAATTGTAAGCCTTAACCGACCCCTTCCAATCTGCAGATAGTGAATTTTTTGTGGGTGTCATCCCCACCGTAGTTTTTACCTTCTAACAGGGATTTTCTGCGTTACCATATCTTGTGTTATGTGTCATCACATTTCATGAATGCTTCTATGGATGTTTACATGTTTGTTAAAGTTTATGAACTGATATAACTTACACAAAGATAGGATAGGAAAGATGGTTGGTAATATAATGTATTACTAAATGGATTAAGGTTAAAGAGATAAAATTTTTAGAGGTATTGATTCACCCCTCCCCTCTCAATACACACTTCCCATTATTTCCAACAATTGGTATCAGAGCTAGATATCTTAATTGGAAAATTTTAAAGACTTAAGAGAAAACATCATACAATGGAGAAGTACAATCTTGAAAAGAGTATTGAGAATAAAAAATTAGAGATACAGATATTCTATGAACAATATAAAGAAGCTAGAATAAAGATGAGACAGTTGCTCGATGAAAGAAAGATTATGGCATCTCGCTGTAATGAAACAAACTATGATGAAGAGGAGATACCTGATCTATTTGATTCTTCAGGATCTACAACTAGCAAAGCATCATACACATTAGAAGAAAGCATCAAAAGTCTGAATGAAATCAATCAACATTTGGCTGGACAAGTAAAATCTCTACAAATCGGTCAAGACACATAGATGGTAAGAATGATTGATGTCATGAACAATGCTAGACAAGAAGAGAAAGAAAGAACACTAGCTATTGATGACAAAAGGAAGATCACAGAAAAGATACAAGAAAAAGAGTCAGAAATGCAAAGACTTACATAACATCATCATGAGATCAAAAATCAAATTATTCTTATGAGTCAAGAGGCAAACCAAATAAATATAGAACTGAATGAAAGAATAGAAGCTATCGGTGAGCTAAGAGAAAAAAATGAAAAATTGAATCATGAGGTGAGAATTCAACAACATAATGACATGATCAAGAGAGCTAAAGAAAGCACCAAAAGGATGGATGATTTTTTGGATGGACAAAGAAGAGTCAACAACAATACCGGACTAGGGTATACCAAAAATGAAGAATCACCCTACCAAGCTGATCCAAAGAATGTCTATGAAAATCCAAGACCAAGAATGCAGTCATGCAATAACTTTGGAAAACTAGGCCACACATCAAATATATGTAGGAGAAAAATGAAAGATATTCCGAAATCCACACCTCCATTTATAGGAATTTGTTATAAATGTAACAAGAAAGGACATAAAGCATATGAATGTAAATCTGAGGTGAAACAACCAAAGAAGGAAACCTATATGGAAAAATATTGTCCCACTTGAAAAATGCATGGACACACATCTCTTGAATACTGGAAGAAGAAAAAACAAGCATGGAAGCCTAAAGATCAAGAAACTGTTTATCAACCGAAAAGAGTTGGTAACTCATATGTTTGGGATTACAACACATGGGAAAACTGCACATCATGTGGAAGCTTTGGTCACATAGCTGCAAAATGCAGAAGACAATGGATGAGAAAGTCTAGGAGCTGGACTAACCCCAGAATGGCATGTCTACACTGTCATAAATTTGGTCATCTAAAGAAGGACTACAGAGACTCAGTGATAGAGACCAACACCTTTTCCAATGGAAACACCATTGAAGACATCAGGAAGATGAGAAACAAAATGTGGAGGAAAGCTACAAGCACTGATGAAGCTGAACAAAGCAATGCAAATGGTGACACCTTATCCAATCAATTTAGTGACATCAGCACCCCCACCTAAGGAAAAAAAGTATGGAAGTGCACTACACCAAGTTATATTCTACATCAGTTCCATTATACGTTGATGAAATGTCAAACTAGCATGATTAAAGATGCACTTTGGTATTACTTGTTACATTTTTATGAATTCAATTTAATCGGTTAATGCATACAAAAAATAATCGACATGCATACAAAGCTATGTTGTCTATACTTACCGAGCACCGTCAGTTAACACATAAAAAACAAAGTCGCTAGTGTAAATAGAGATCCATCGGTAATCATGAAAGTTGACATGTTGTCTTTGCCATACACTGAAATCCGTCGGTAAATAGTCAAATGAGTTGACACCCGTCCCAAGCATCATGTTCTCACCAAGAATAAAATGTGTGTGCTACTTGACGACTTCATCTTCAAACACTAGGAAGTGGGTGAACATTTATGACACAACTTGGGGCAAAAGTCTATAAATAGTCAACGAAACAACACATTATTCACAAAGTGACTCGAGCAAAGAAGTAGAGAGAAACCAAACAACAAAGCAACCAAATTATAGAGAAACTCCCACCCTATTCACAACACTTATAAATATTCCCAGCAGTCATAGTAGGTTGAAATAAGTAACAACAATCACCGAGAACTCTGTTTTCATTTACAGGAAAAAGCCCTAAATTCTGAAATGATGGCATCAACTTCAAGAATCTCCAAGATCAAGAATACAAAGGTGAATCTAATCAAGTATACCACTTGTGAAGAATCTCATTACAAGATATGTCCTGAGGTTGCTTCACAACCTGTCAATGTTGGTGCATTCTCCAGTATACCAGCTAGGGTTTTGCTCGTTGAAGATGTGCGAGTGTATATACACTGCAAGATTAAAAAAATAGGAGACTTAGAAGTTGAGAAAGCTTACAAGAAGCTTTACAATGATGATGGAATAATAAAAGAAGAACATAAGGACATTGAATTGAAAGTTCTCACACATGCCCTACTATTCCTGAAGGAATTCAAGACTGAATGGATTCGGTTAGTACTAAGCAAAGTACATGATCGAAAGATATGACTGGATGAGCCAAAACCAATAACCAGTGATGTTATACACATTTTTACCAGTTATCCCATAGCTGATAAAGTAAAGGCACTAAAGCACCCTCCTAAAGATGACATTGAAAATAACACAGGAGCAACATGGGATGGAAGAGGATTAAAGGTATCCACCATCCAAGATGATGAAATTAAATTTGGAGCATGTCTTAGGATACAAGTTCTTTCAAGATAGCATGATGAACAACATTGCATCTGGAGCAGTGGATACAACATACAAAATTGTCAAGAAGGGACTGTAGTTAGATCTTTCAGAACTTCTGCTAAGGTAATTAGATGAGAACATGAGGACAATCAGGACTGCAAAGTCCAACTCATGTAAGTTTGGTTCACTCATTATGTGCATATTATTCTATTTTAAAGAGTCCTTCCCATATATAGGAAATGTAAAATGGGACACTACCCGACTAGTGACCACACAGATCAGTGAGTTCATCAAGTCACCAAGAGACAATTTTGAATCAATCATGGATGAATACTTTGCTGGATTCAAAGAAAGAATGCAAAAATGAATGAGGATTCCAGATAAATTAGTAGAAAAGTTCAAGACTAAAATTTGTTTTATGGTGGACACTAATTACACCTATATCAAGCCAACTGTAGCAAGGACACCATGGATGGCACCACTTGACTATGAGGTTAATATAGATCAAGCAAAAAATGCTATTGAAGCATTAATAAATGAACCATTAGACAAGTCACAACCTAAGTTTGGAACTTATGAAGAAGCCAAAGAAAGGATTAAAACTGGGTTAGTTGTGAAAAAATTGATGGAAAGAAAGATAAAATGGTTAAGACTTTGAAGAAAAAATCTTTCAGTGAATGAAGAGGAAACAATAAAAATAGAAGAAACCAAGGGCCAGTCACCCATCGGTGAAGCTGAGAAGGTGAGTGAGTAAGAATCCACAGAGTTTGATACATCACCACCACCACCGGCAAAGAAACAAAGGACTACTGTTGCATCTAGGACCATGAGTCAGACAACAAAGGATGCAATTCCTTCACCGATTAAGAAAGGTCAAGTGAGGACATATAAAAGAAAGCCTCAAACAGGGAAAAATGGCCCAACAAAAAGAAGAAAGTTCCTCAGAACTAGGGAAGACATTGAGGATACCAAAAATGATGAACAATCTGTACAAGCTGTCAAGAACACACTTCCTTCTACAATTGATGAGGTATGTGATTTTATTATCAAATCAAGTACAACAAATGATCGCAAGATTAAAAATTGGCTAACTCTGGACACTGAGGACCAGAATAAGATAGAAGAGGCAATTATCACAATGATGTGTGCATTCAAATATGTTCCAATACAATTGGCAGATAGGATGCCAAAATAAATTATGAACAGATTGTCGGCAAGATGGACATTTGCATTACATTCTGAGAAATAGATAAGGGAAAGAGCCCTAGTTTTTGTCATGCCACCCAAGTCTAAAATAGAGGAGATTGAAGAAATGATGAAGAAACTCTCCAAAAGGTTCTCACCAAAGTTAAGAGCCTACCAAGTTCTTCAAGGACATCTAATTGAGCTATACAGGAAGTGTGAGGCTGAATGGAGAAAGATACTTGATATACCTAAAAAGGACACAAGTCCTAAGCCAAAAATAGCTCTTACTGACAAGGAACAAAATAAATATGATCAAGCTAAACAGAGCCCCGCACATATTATTATTAATGATGAGGATGTTAATGAAGAAGCATTGAACACAAAAGCCAACAAGGATATGGACATTGCAGATGAAACATGGCTAGATAATACTATCATTGATATTACCGGAGGAGATCCTGTAGATGAGATACAGAAAGATGAAGATGTCACTTTGGTCCAAGACCAAATCGATGAACAAGACACTACTACAAATTATGCATAGGTAGACACACCAGGACAAATCCTATTATTGATACAAGCTATCAATATAATCTCAAAAAAGGAGAAGTCACCTGACAAGGATGCAAGCATACCTGAGGATGCATGGGAAGAAGAAAGAAAGAGACAACCGATGAAAAGACAATCATTGGTGAATAAAAAAATGTTACAAAAGATGGAGATCACACCAAAAAAGATGCACAAATGAAAGATACAGATGAACTGCAAAAAGAGAAAGGTGAACAAGATAAGCCAGTTGATACCACTCCTAAGAACACCAAAGGAGATGTTGCAGTTACAATAAAGGTTGATGAGGAGACATCCACACACAACTGATAGGAAAACCCTGAGCAATAGGAAAAAGGTACAACACCACCGAATCATTCCTCTAGCACATCAGACCAAGCAGGAAAACTTGATTTGGTACTGCATTTAGGTGCATCTCACAAGAAGAAGAAAACCAAGAAGAACAAGTTAGAAGTTACACTTGATGAAATCATTCAGATACCCAAGTGTGATCCAACTACTTTGGATTATTAATCTCTCCAAGAATACGAAGAAATTTGTCAAAGAAAATCTTTACAAGAAAAGCTTAGAAAAGAGCACAGGGACTTTCTAGTACTGGAAAATACAAAATATATCTTACACTAGATAGTTCCTGACATTGATGTTCATCACAATGCCCCCATTCTAGATCAACTTTCCGTTCTAACTGAAGCCATCACAACTCAAAATGTGGATGCAGAAAAAGCCATTGAAGAATGAGAAAAGAAAAATTTCCAATACAAATTAACTGAAAAGATCAGCCAAGAAGTGGCAGAAAATAAGGTAAAGCTTTCTGAATTAGCAAATGAATTAGACCCTATCATTTCAGAAGTATTATCCTTAACTCAGAAGTTGTGCACCTTAGAAAAATTCAGTAAGGAAATTAGCGATAAGATAGAAAAGATAGATTCTGATCTAAATGCAAGTGCACAAGGTCTAACCACAGATGACAATGCAATCAAACTGCATTATGACAAGATTATAGAAATCAAAAGGTTGAGACAAGAAATTTGGGAAGCAGAATCATGGTTTAGAGATGAGGTTTCCAAGCTACAGGCTCAACTATTGCCAAATCTAACACTTCTTCAACAACACATGACTTTGGCAAGCAAGCTAATTGCCACCCCTGAGATGTCTATATAAGACAACATCTATGATATGCATGCCAGGATTGCACTAGAGCACATGGCTCTTGAGAAACTAAAGGAGAAATGGGATAAAATGATGGAGGATATGAAGACTTCTCACTCCCAAATTTTTGATAAGTTGTAAATATACACCTTTTCCCTTACTATAAAAAAGGGGGGAAAATGATATGTACAAAATATAGTAAAAAGGGGGAAATGATGATATGTACAGTAGTAAAGGGAGAATGATATGAACATAAGGTGAAAAGGGAATATAGTATAAAGGAAAGTATATATGTATATACTTATACTATAGTGACATATACATAGGGGGAGTCATAAAATGACAAGGTAAACACATGGTGTACATAGTACTCAGTTTAGTATTTTGCACATATATGTTTTTGATACTAATGTCAAAGGGGGAGATTGAAGACATTAATTTTTCCAGTAATATGAAAAGGGTAAAGAATTCTTTGAACCATCGATAACACTACACCGAAAGATATATTTTAGTTCAAACTGAAAATGCTAAAGTGTAGAGAAACCTGACGACACACATTTACAGTGCAAATCAAAAATGTTGAAGAGGAAACCGACACAGGAACCCGACGAGAAATTTACACTGTAAACTGAAAGAGTAGACAAGAGAGGAATCCGAAAGAGCAAGGGAAACTGATGGATAGTTCACAAAAGGAACACCGAAAGACTTTCAGAGCAACCCGAGTATTAGACACCGAAAGTCAGTTATATCCTGAGAAAAGTGGATCTGAAGTCCACGTCAGATAAAATGGTTATGTTTTATATTTAGAGTTTTGATTTGATTTAAAACCATTTCTTGAGGGACAAGAAAGATAATTGTAATTGTTTTAATTAGTCTAACTGATTAAAAACATGCAGACTAGGAGGTCAAGGTCAAGTTGTAAACCTTCGATCATAGAGTTATCTTTGTAATACATGAAACTAAAATAGGTCAATCTATTGTATAAATAGATGTGTAATCATTCATTTTAGATGGATGTGAGGATGAAAGTAGCCAAGAAGCACATCTATGGATCAGACTAAGAGTTTCAAGAAGAAGAACAACAAAAGATGAATTTGGTTATCAAGAACTAAGAATCAAGGCTACCGAGCAACAAAGTTATTAATCAATCACATTAGGTGATACTTTGTAAATGTGATTTTAATGGATCTGTAATCAACAATTGAATATTGCATACACTTAGGTCAATGAGTATTTTGTCTACAATTTAACAAGTGTAGCAAATAGAAGAAATCATTTCAAGAAAGGTGGATTTAACAATCCTTTGTAAATCTCTTAACTGAGTGCACACTAAACAATGTTGCTAAAGCTCTTAATAGAGTAGACCTTAACCAGTCTCCACATAATACTCCTAACAGGGTAGATCATCAGAAGTGATCAAAATTGTAAGCCTTAACCGACCCCTTCCAATCTGCAAATAGTGAATTTTTTGTGGGTGTCATCCCCACCGCAGTTTTTACCTTCTAACAGGGGTTTTCTGCGTTACCATATCTTGTGTTATGTGTCATTACATTTCATGAATGATTCTATGGATGTTTACATGTTTGTTAAAGTTTATGGATTGATATAACTTACAAAAAGATAGGATAGGATAGATGGTTTGTAATACAATGGATTACTAAATGGATTAAGGTTAAAGAGAAAAGTTTTAGAGGTACTGATTCACCCCTCCCCTCTCAGTACATACTTCCCATTATTTCCAACAATATTAAGATATTATTTTATTTTGGAACCTCGAGTTGGTAGGTCATAAATGGACTAGCACATTGGGTAAAAATTGGATTACTTGGTTGTGTTGGAAAGATCTCTCAAACAACTAGTTTCAATCACTTGAAAAGAAGTCTAAGAAATAGCATTTTTACAATTCATAATATAGTGATTGAGAGTGTTTTAAATATATGAGACTAAAAATCACTACACAATTACATCTAGAAGCATTCTTAATTGCTATTATTATTATTTATTTTTTCTAAATAATGTTATAATATTATAATTAATAAATATAAAGACCCAACTTGACTTTGTTAGATTAACTTAGGTTGATTGACTGTATATGATGCATATATTAACTTAGGTAATCAAAAGATTTAGGAAAGATAAATTATAATAAATGAATGATAATTAAGAAGGATTAGGCCCTTATCTTTTGAGTTATGACAAAGAAGTATATTTGATGTTATTTTAAAATTGTATTGTCCTAGCATAGAAGATAAATGTCCTTTATCTACTTATTGTCTAGAAACCATACTAATTGAAAATGTCTAGGTAGGTTAGGCTTGTGTATGTGCGATCAACCTTGCACTTTGCAAACATGTTACAAGGCATGGAGCTATTTTCTGACTTTAAAGATTGATCAAGATGTTTGTGTACTTTTATAACTCGGTTTACTTCTCTATTATTCATTGATTCATAAAATAGCTTTGATGCAAGTGTTGATTCTCCAAAGCTAGATATTTGAATGAGAAATCCTTGTAATTTCTTATGATGTTCAAATGGTCTATAATGTGTTTAAATATTCAAATAATTTAGTAAAATATCTTTAAATACAAAGGCAATGAGTGGTAACACAAATTTGAACAAAATTAGTGTCCAGTGGCTATTGGAGAATTGGATGAGAGTATCTAAATCTTAAAAAAATTGTCGCAAAAAATTGAACTCACCCATCATAGGATTGACCTTGGATAAATAACATGAGATCTCAAGGTAGGGGTCAAGTGCATGAAAATGTGAGACAATGATGAGGCAAACATAAGATAATGATAAGACAAATGTGCAAAAATAAATGAAAATAGGATTGGTATGAAGTTGAATGAAAGAATTGTGTTAAGGTGAGAGTGATTAATAAGGATTGAGGAAGGAGTCAAACATGGTACAAGAGCGTGCCACATGTCTCTATACTATAATATTATGACATTCCTTTAAAAGAGACCAAAAATTAAATAAAAATAAACCTAAAAAATGTATTTTTATATATCCTCTTATTTAAAACAAACATTCATAGACTTTAATTAATTAAAGACATTATATTTTCACAATCCATACTAATTTGAATAATACTTCAAGTAAAATTGTCTTCATTTTTTTGATATTCATATTTTGGATCACATGCTATGATACAGTCTCTTCTCTCCCTACTTACATTTAATCAACTATACCTTACAATTTACCATTTTCTCTTTTTACCCTCTATTTATAATTTTAATATATTATTTATTTTATATTTATTATTAATTTATATAATTTTACTCGACTAAAAGCTACTTTCTTCTCATTAAAATTACTTTAACACCTTATTAATAAACCATTCAAATAATTTAAGAAGTTCATGCCCACAAAGATTTCATATCTGTTTTTCTTCTCAAAACACAAAGAATTTGATTCTATTTAAATATTACTATATTACGCACTTTTAGAATTACATATTTATTACACCCATCATGTGCTACATATTGAAGTAACTTAATCTTACCTAAAAAAAAGTGAACCTACAAACATAACATATGATATCTTTTACTAAACTTAGTTAAAGTGTACCAACCATTCTCAAATCATGTGCTTACCTTGTAATGCAATCAATGTTCCAATTAAATACCCTATTTTTTTTTAAAAAAAAGCCTAAACCCATTTACTATTGGAGAAAAAAAAACACCCAGATATAAATTAAACATATAAAATAAGCTTAAACACATTTATTGGTAATACATTCATTGGAAAAACAAAAACCCAACTATAAATTAGTCGTATAAAATTAGGTGAAACACATTAATGGGTAACATAATGGAAAATCAAAAACCCAAATCTATATTAGACATAATAATATAGGATTAGTACATTTCTTGGCAAGACACTCATTGGAATCATTCAAACCATAATAATGAAGACAATTGCTAATGGACTACACTTCAATACAAGTCCACGTGGAATTATTGGTAACATACTCATTCAAACCATAAGAATGGAGACAATTATATGTGATTTACACTCAAGTCCACGTGGAATTATTAGAATGAAAGACAACTACTGTGGATTACATTGAAGTCCACGTAGACTCTTTGGAATCTATCTGAAAATTGTTTGATTATATTCACCTACCATGATGTTGATGTTGACCAAGCCCTGTTGAATTGGTAGAAATACATGGCCAACAACTGTTATTGATAGAAGTAGGTTGGTGACATCAATCTTCCTTACCTTCTCTTGAAGAAGATGTCCAAATATACTTGAATAATGATGTGGCCTTATGCATTTGTTTTATATAACACATTTTATAAAATAATGTTAAGAGTAGAATACAAGTGAACAAGGTGGTTACTAGGAAGATTCTTATTAGGAAATCAAAGTATGCTTTTCAAACATATTTTGTATTATGTGTGCAAGTTTAGCCAATAAGTGAAGATATGGTATTACTATATTACTATATTTATGTTTTGTTTCTATGTGCTTTTTGGGTTTGGTGGTGGCTATACATGTGCATGTTAGTTGTGTAACATCCAAGTTTTAGAGTGAAGGGTGTTATCCCTTGTATGTATAGCAACATGCCCTTTTCGTTGGAATAGATTGTTTAAGATATATTGTTTAAATACTATCTTCTAATTAATTGGGTCAAGGTGACATGGGAAAAACCTAATTTCTTCTAATTAATTGGGTCAAGGTGACATGGGAAAACCTAATTTGAGTACTAATTTTATATACTTCAAGGTGAGATGGGGAAAACCAAAATTAAATGTCAGTTAAAAAAAAAAACAATAAAGAGGTCATAATTATACAGTTGAGGAGTTTTTTTAAGGTTAATATTGGAATTATAACTATTATTGAGATATGTGGTCTTTGATTTTGAAATTTTAAGGAAGAAATTTATTAATGTTCATATCAATAATAAGGAGTTTTAATTTTAAAGATAAATATTTATCAAATTAATTATTTTTAAGAGATATATGTATTGGTAATTTTATATATTAAAATTATTTCTTTTTTTATCTTATTGAAACAAGAATGTTTGTGTATTGTAATGTGTTTTTTAAGACACTTCTAACAATATTTATTACTTTTTTAGTGTTCTAAATATATTATTTTTCATACTTACATTTATTATAAAATATATAATATTTCTTTTATTGCAAATAAAATATATAATATTGAAAAAATATGATATATATTATATTTTTTGGAAAGATGATAGTGAGAGCTACATTCTTAAAAAATAACATTTCTAAATGAGTTCATTTGATTTGCAAAAGTTGGAGGAAAGAATTAATTTTGTTAGCCTTTTGGTAGGTGTGAAGAAGACTCCATCTAGAGTTTGATTTAAGTCTAAGGAGTCAATCCGAGGAGGTTTAAGCTTAAGGTGTTTAAATCCCTTCAACTCAAACCCCTCTAGGTTTAAATTATCAATTTTCTAAAGAAATATAATTTTAAGCAAATATTAGGATGTCCCACAAGTGTCAAATACTATTGTGGGATCATCTTTTGGCTAACACAACTTTATCAACATTCGAGTTATCACTTAGGGCTTGTTTGTCTCCTGGAATATGACTGGTATTGGCATTATCTAATTCCAGATAATGCCAAATTCCATGTTTGGGTCCATGAAAAAAAATGGAATTGGAATTACGAAATTCTCATTTTGCCCCAAAATGAGCATATCAATCTTCCACCTAAATAGGTGGAATTGGAATTTTGAATTCCAATTCCACTTTTTGCAAAAGCAAATTTAATATCTCATCGGATCCGTGAAATGATAGATGTGTAAATGTGTGTGTGTGTATATGTGCGTACATGTGTATATATACACAAATGTGTGTATATGTGCATATATGTGTATATATACACAAATGTGTGTATATATACACATATGTGTGTATATGTATATATAGGTATATATACATACATATATATGTATATATACACACATATGTGTATATGTGTATACATGTGCATATATACAACCATATATGTGTACATATACACACATGTATATATATGCACATACATGTGTGTATATATATACACATGTATATATACATATATGAGTATATGCATATGTGTGTATATATATACACATCTGTATAGACATGTATGTATACATGTGTGCATATATGCACACACACATGTGTATATATACACATGTGTATGCATATATACACACATATATGTGTATATGTGTATATATGTATATATACACATATGTGTGTATCTACACACATGTGTGTATATATGTATATATACACATATATGTGTGTGTGTGTATATACACACATGTGTGTATATATGTATATATACACATATGTATGTGTGTATATACACACATAAACACTGTATTCAAAAAAATAAGAAATAAACAATTAAAATTATTTATGCATCTTCTTAGTCATCTTTCGGGTGAACCAAACGGGTCCAACCCATATTCCGAAAATCATTTCTAGGATATATATCTTCCAGAATCGTAGCATCTTCCAGAATTGACCATATCCAACATTTGGTATTCCAGCACCCAAACGGGCCTAAAACATGTTGGTAATTGTTGGAATAATGGAAGGGTGTGTACTAAGAGGGGAGGGGTGAATCGGTACCCTTAAAAACTTTTACAAATTAAACCTTAATACTCATTACTTGCATAACCGACAACTGTAGCTTTTCTACTTCATGCATGTAATATCATAGCATAAATGTAAATGCATGTAAACAAACATTGAAACATTCATGAAACTCATTTACACATGAAACAAGTATTTGATCACGCAAAAACCCTTATTAGAAGGTAAAAATTGCGGTGGGGATGAAACTCACAAAGCTTCACTATCTGCGGAATGGAAGGTGCTTGTTAGGGCTACAAGTTGTGATCACTTCTGATGATCTTACTTTGTTAGGAGTAACATGTTAGACTTGTTAAGTCTACTATGTTAAGATATTTTAGCAACACAATGTATGTGTGAACTCGGTTAAGAGATTTACAAAAAAGACTGTTAAGTCTACCTTGTGAAAGGATTTTGTTGTTTGCAATAATTGTTAGAGAGTAAAAACATATATGACCTGATTGCTACAATCCCAAATTGCTGATTACATATCCATTAAGTACACAAAATATATCACCTTATTGTGATGGATAATACCTCTATTATGCTCAGTAGCCTTGTATGTAGTTCTTTATAAACTGAATTCTCCTTTATCTGTCCTTGTGTATGAAACTCTCTGACCGATCCATAGATATCCTTGGCGGCTAGAATCATGTCATTCTCAATTGATTATTACATCTATATACAAAAGATTTGACCTAATTAGGTTTCATGCTTTTCTTGAAAAACTCTAAGATCAAAGGTTTACAACTTGACCTTGATCTCCTAGTTTGTATGAATATAATTACTTAACTAATTGCATCCACAATTAACGCTTTTATCGATCCACAAAAAACAATTATACAGCTAAGAAAAAATTTGTTTTAAAGATTAAAGTGCTTTAGCTGACGTGTAGGTGAGATCCATTTTTCTCGGTGAAATGTTGTCTTTTAGTGTAGACTGGTGCTCAGTGATGGCTTTGTAAAAACTTACAAGGTGCTGAACTAAACTATACTGTCACTGAAAAGGAATTTCTCCCAGTAATCTATGCCCTCAATAAATTCAGATATTACATTACTGGTTATGAATTATTTGTATACACTGATCATTCAGAAATCAAATACTTGATGAACAAGCCTACCATCATCAGCAGGTTAGCAAGATGGTTACTCCTTATGCAGGAGTTTGATGTGACAATCATTGATAAACCAGGTAAATCTAATGTGGTGGTTGAATTCTTATCTATATTATACATTCCAGACGATCCTACAATAATTGATGACAATGTCCCTGATGAGAACCTATTCTTTGTTGATACTTACAATCCAAGGTATGCTGACATTGCCAACTACCTTGCTACAGGAAGGACACCACCTCATTTCTTGCCTAGAGACCGTCAAATTCTGGTTGAGAAAAGCTTCAATTTTTCATGGATCTCTAGATTTATGTTTTACACAGGTCCTGATCAGGTCACCAGAAGATGTGTTCATGAGGATGAGACTTATGACATCCTTAGGGCTTTTCATGATGAGCCGTGTGGTGGCCATTTTGTAGGAAAGATGACCGCATACAAAATCTTGACAACATGATACTATTTTTCTACCCCATATAAGGATGCAGCTAAGCATACGAGGCACTATGACAAATGCCAGCGCATGGGATGCCCAACTGAATCAGATGAAATTCCCTTGCAGCCTTAGGTGGTGGTGACACCATTTGACAAATGGTGCATCAATTTTGTTGGACCTATCGAGCCATCTTCTCATGGTAAGTCATATATATTAGTGTGTATTGACTATGCAACAAAATGGGTAGAAGCTAAAGCATGCAAAATTCTAGAGATCATAAAGTAGCATAATTTATATATGAATATGTCTTTACTAGGTTTGGAGTACCTCGTGAGAGAGTAACAGATCAAGGTTCACAGTTTACTTCCAATCTCATCACTGAGAATACACAGTGAGACATGGTAAATCTTCACCATATCATCCCCAGGCCAATGGTCAGGAAGAGATAACAAATAGGGAGATTGAAGCAATCCTAACCAAAATAGTTGTTGTTCACAAGAAGGACTGGGCTACCCACCTTCTTGAAGCCATTTGGGCTTACAGAACAACTTGGAAAACAACAACTAGTTTTACCCCTTTTGAACTGGTTTATGAAAAATCTACATCTATGCCTATCGAGTTTCCACCCAAGACTCTCAGAATGAAATTAGAATTAGACATTGAACTTACCAGGGCATGTGAGGAAAGGCTATTACAACTGAATGGATTAGATGAGTACCAGAAATCTGCACTTCACAATACTGAATTGATTCAGAAATAAAGGAAGAAGTGGCACAAAAAATTCATCAAGGAAAAGAAATTTTCTGTTGGTGATTGGGCCCTGCTATATGAATCACACTACCAACATACCCCAGGTAAATTTTAGACACAGTGGCTAGGACCTTATGAAATAGTTTTAGTGTTTAAAAATGGAGCAGTGCAGCTGTCTACTATTGATCCCGTACGATTCAAATTGCTTGTCAACGATCATCGAATCAACATCTATCATAAGCCAGTGAGTCGTAAAGACTTCTTGCAGTAGTTCCAACAAAATTGATGACAACAACACTCATGTAGCAGAAGCATCTGGGTATTCCACCCAGGTTTCCACTAATCCTTGATTTCTATCAAGTATTCCATAATAAACATTTCATTTCCTGTGAAATTATTTCTTCGTAATAACAATTCACCTCATCTCCTCTCTCTACCATTTTCCATACCATTGCATCACTCCATGAATGCATGTCATATTTCAGGAAGCTCTTCCTGCAACACTTAATAGGTTAGTGACACATACCTTTGTTCATATTTTCTTTTATTCATTTTTATTAGGATTACGTGTTCTTTTTAATTTTGACTCTTGCACGAACTGGCCTAGTGGGACTCATGCCTTAAACTTAGTTAGGGGAGGGAAATTCCATATATTTCAAATTTAAACATTAGCATGTCAAGAATAAAAATACATTTCTTTTCTTTTCGAAGATGACTGTCGTCATGCTTTAAGCAGTCTTGTCATTCCGTGATTGCATCATCGTGATTGAAAGGAATTAAAAGATATTAAAAGCTAGAATTTAATTTATGATGATATGTTCGAGTCATGTTCGGGGTGGAAGGCCTTGATACGAGTGAGGGTATTATGAAATTTCATGCATTAAAATGCTTTGAATTAACTGGAGTGAATAATCTTTTGTACTCTATTGTTTTCGTTTGCAATACTTTCAGTCCGTAGAATTTTTGAATCTTGAGTTCCCACTTTTAGTGCTTCTGTAAAAGCTTATGCAAAAATTTTCTGTCTATAACAATGGGGGGTGATCTTTAGAGGCGTGAGCCAATAGATCACAGAGTTTTACTTGGAGATGCATCCAGTTGTGAAATGTTCCAAAGGAAAGGTTGGCTGGATTACTGTCTAAGCCTCAATGGTTTTGACAAGGAAATTGCTCTGCAGTTTTTTAAATACTCTACAGAATGGGTTCGCAGTGGTGAAAGGGTTGAGAATTTAGTTCACAAAAGACATTGTGGTGGAAGTGACAATGTTTTCGTAGGAAGGTGATAAATGGGCTAAGGACATTGATTTACGCTCAGCTAGAGCACAGTTCACCTTGCATGGTAATCCCCAGTTAGACATTGACAAAATGTAAGGCACTTCAAGGATATCATTGCCCATGGATTACATCCAGCCAACTACATTTATCATATAGTATTTTACCTGCAAAGAGCGCTACAAATATCTTCATGGTCTACATTTTCAAAATCTTGAGTGATCTCCTCCATGACAAAAGACCAGTAAATTTACCTAGATTTTTGTTTAATATTGTGA
Source organism: Thuja plicata (assembly GCA_018584345.1). Lineage (NCBI taxonomy): Eukaryota > Viridiplantae > Streptophyta > Pinopsida > Cupressales > Cupressaceae > Thuja > Thuja plicata. The sequence goes on from MU227181.1 coordinate 882,920, forward strand.
AGAAACAAGCTTCTTTGGTTCAATTAGGAAAAGATCAGTCAGTTTCTCATCATTGCTTAGTTAAATTAATTGTGGAAAGAGAATTGAATAAGAAAATGATAGAAACTTGGGATGAAATTTTAAAAATGGATGAAATAGTGCCTAGAATGGCTGGCCCTCGAGGCTAGGGTGTAAGAAGAGAGAACAAAACAACTGGGGTTTGTAAAATAATTCAAAGAATAGAATCCATTCCTAAAGCTTCTTCCTCTAACACTAAACCATCTAGGAAGAGAGCTTGTGACATTGCTACTCCTATTTCTAGTAGGAAGAAAGGTAAATACAAGAAAGCTGATGTTATTCCTGAAACCCCACCTTCTATAAAAACTAGGTCTAGTTCCAATAAAGATAAAGATAAAACCCTAGAAGTAGAGGAAGTAATTCCAGAGTAGCGTCCCAGAAATATGAATGATAGTGATAGAGGCGATGAAAACTTTCCCTGGCATGAGGAGGAAACACCAGAAAAACCTCCTGTAGCAACTACGGAGGAGGTGTCTTCCAGCAGGAGGAAAAGCAATAATTCTCCATGTTCTTCCAAAGCCCCTGCTAGAATATGTGCATGGCTTTCTATCTACAACAACCAGGATGTTGAGACTCCTGTTCAAATTGTGAATATAGAATCATTTAAATCTATGGAGAGATCCTCTTCTGAGGAATTGGTTCAGAAAAATGTAGATAGTGATACCATTTCCCATAATATGTATTTAGAAACAACAGTTAACCCTAATGTTGAATACATCCTCATTAATAGTGATGGAGATTCTGAAGAGATAAAGGAGTCTGTTGATAACTCTGTTGGGCAAGATATTCCTGATGATTCAAAAAACTTACCTTCTAATGAGTTCCTTGAACTCAATAGGGATGTTATTGAAAAGGTGTTAGAACAAATTAATAAGGATGGGCTGGACACACTGGCTAGAGAAGCTGAATCCTGTCAAGAGGATAATGTAATAAAAAATCTTGTTGTGTGGAAATAGGAGTCCTCCACACAGGAAAATATAGTGAAAACCCCTCAGCTTGCACTAGGATGGACTGACATCTTTAATCAGGAACCTATGCCACCACCTGACCTATCTATACCCCTAATTGCAGGGTTGAGCTTGTATCCACAATTTATATGGGAAAGGGCACAGTGGGAATTAGAGAAGGAAAAATTGAAATGAACCATTGATGAGCAAGCTCATTAATTGGAGCAGAAAATATATCAAATTACAGTGTTGGAAAGAAGGGTTGATCAGATAACTAAATTAATTCAAGAGTTTATGGCATGTAGATCACCCTCTCCAGTATATTCTCTATTTCTTAAGGAACAATTCATCAATTTCAAGTTAACAAGGATTTTGGAAGGATTGAATCCCTCTATTTCAACTCCCCATGAGTTTTATGATGAATTTCAATCAGCTCCTATGTCTTTAAGAAATTTACTGTGTGAATTGTATTTGCATAATCTTATTGCACCAGATGACAGGGACTGGAATTCACTACTTTATGTGGGGGATGTCCAATTAAGAGTAGTAATGTCTTGGATGCAAAATGAAATAAGCAGGGAACATCATGCTTTACCTTATAGGAATAGTGAAATAGAGACACCCTTTCTTATGAGGCCTGAAGTTCAACATTCTAGACAAAATTTTCTTGATTGTCTTTCAGTTACTGTAAATCCTAGTAGAGCCAATAAAGTCTACCCAATTAGAGAGAAAGAATATACATATTGGTTTTAGCACTCATCACATGATATTGAGGCTGAAATTACTTCTTGTAGGCATATATGGGTAAGGATGTCCCATGACCTAAAGGTTAGAGAACCCTATTCTTCATAGAACCTGAATCTTGCCACTAGACTAGCTCCATGATACATAATGTTGGGCATGGAAATGCTTAATTATTGGTTCCCATTAAGATTCCAACCACCTTTTCTCCTACAACCATTACTAGCAGTGAAATAACATGCAGAAGATCATGACATGGCCAAAGAAGTCTAGAGATGGGAAAGACTTAGGGAGAATCATGGATACTTCAACTACATTGATGATGAGTCAGGGGAAAAGACTACCAGTGACCTTGGGCTGAGAGCCAGGATCCACAACGTTATGATTGCTGGAGACCAACAATAGGATAGTTGGGGGGAATGATGAGCCCCTTAAATAGCCATCTTTCTAAGTGTTTTTTATTTTCTTTTCAGAATTTTATTTGCAAAACAGATACATGGACTTATGGTTTTATATGTATATTTAATATGTGTAAAGACATTAAGTAGGAAAGTGGATGATAGAAGAACATGGTATATTTTCTTAAAACTGATGGATAGAAATGAAAGAATGCAATAATTATATATGCTAATTGATGACATGTAACTGGTTGAATGTTTGATAATGTTAAGTTGAAGATGATGCAAAACATTAAATCAGTTAATGGTTTGTATTGTCATTGATGTCAACTTGATATCATCTGTACGGTCATGTACATAATGCCAAAGACTTTAGAGAATAAATGGAACAATGATTATGCTTTCAAAAATGCATAAAAGTCAAGTATTCACTAAGTGATAGACAACATCGATGGAGTGCACACCATCAGTAAAGACAGAGAAAAAGGTCACAGAGATACCCGACGAGCAGAAGACAGTGTTGACCGATGAAGAAAAATCACAAGATGCCTGACGACCTAAAAATAGAGTTTCCCAATGGACAGAGATGCCGAAGCTAACTGGAGTTACACTGATGGAACTGGCATTTGTCATCGACGATGAACTGTAGAATTGATCGACAGAACAGAGAGTTCAGAAAACAACAAAATATCTAGCTAGCAGAGCTTAAGGATAGACTTAACTGGTTGTTTTATTTGTTTTATTCAAACACAGTTAAGTAATTGATTTAAAGAAGATTTATACAGTTGGCAAGAAGATAACTACGAGATAAATTAGGAGTTAAAGCCATAAATCAATTTGGTTGGATTGTTTTTCATGCCAAGAATCAAGAATCATGAATCAAGGAATATCATGTCTATATAAGAGACAAACATAATTCATTTTCATAAGCCATCAGATACATAGAAGGGGAGTGAATAGAAATAGGATGCTGAAGAGAAACTGGTGAAGGATAAACTTCATACAGTCCTGATCAATCAAGCTGAGGGAGAGATAAATAATTCTGCAGACACCGACGAACAGTGAAGCACAACATCACAGAGTAGAAAGTGTGGAGAAAAAGGAATTGAATTGATACATTGATCAGAGAGGTATTGTACTTAAATAGATCTAAAAATATGCAATTCAAAGTTGCATTAGAAACAGGTCACAGTGTTTCAGTTTAACCATTGAAGCATCAAGTCTCTTAATAGAGCAGGACTTAACAGTCTTCTATAATTGATGTATATCCTAACAGATTGCCCAAAAGGTTGATTCATGAAAGTAGCATTGAATTTTCATAAAGCCTATTGATAGCCTAAGAAGAAGGTTGATTCAAGGATGGTAGCAAGATTTGCCTAAAGCCTATTGGCAGTCTAAGAAGGAGGTTGATTCAAGGATGGTAGAAAAATAGATGCCAGATACAAAGTGACAACCTATATGTACAAAATCGTCTAACGAGGTCACACTTAACAGTGTGTTTGTAACCTTTAACAGGGTTGGATCCTAACAGGGCTCACTTTAGAAGAGTGAAAATTTGGGGTACCAGTCCCAGTGGTTTTTTCTCTTAACAGGGTTTCCACGTTAAAATCCATGTGTTATGTGTGTATGGTTTATTACTTTATTATTTTACATTTCACATATGCATTTCTGGATTGATTGGTATACTCTGCATATTTACTGAGTATCGGTAAATAAGTTTTACTGCTTATCGATAATCAAGGAGAATAAGGACAGACAAGGTAAACTGACAGACAGTTAATTATTTCAAGTATTTCAAGGCATGCATCTTGTAGGGACTTAATAATCTGAGGTGTATTGATTAGTGGATTAAAGGATAAATTTTTGAGGCCACTGATTCACCCCCCCCTCTTAGTTATTACTAACAATTGGTATCAGAGCTTGTGTGCTTAGAAGGAAGGTTTCAAGACCTAAGTAAAGATCACAAGATGAAC
>MU227181.1:915543-954136 GCA_018584345.1 Thuja plicata
TATAAATTTCAAATTGATTTCATATATTATTAAAAAAATCAATACAAAACCCCATTTTTACCAAAAAAACTACATTTAACATGAAAATGAAAAAAATTAATCCAGATATAGCAAGAATTTACTTACCAGATAAACTGTGGATTCAAATTTGTTGTTGGAGTAATCAGAAAGCTGAAAAAATCATGTATAGGATATTTCTAACCATTTTCCAAACTCAAAACGATGAGAGAAATGAGGAAAGCGGCTCGCGAGTTTTGATTTATGCCACAGGTTTTGGGTACCCAAAAAAATTGGGTACCCGATATTTTCAGGTACCCAAAAATATCATGTACCCGATTAGGCTTGTGCTTTGGTGTCAGGTTTGCCCAGGTGTACTAACACCTAGGCCTACTAAAAAGTCAACAAATATTTTCATGTGCTTTTGGACAAGTGAAAAGTGGATTTTTTCACATTGCCACTTTTTGGCCCCCCATGATCTTGCACATACCCTTTGGAGATGTCATTCCAAGTTTACGTCCCTAGTCAATAATTAAATGAGACTAAATGATCTAATTAACAACCATTTAGGGTGTCCAATCCTAAAATAAGTAGTCCAATGCTATGGATTTCTGAGATAATTATTTAGCCTAGCATTCATGGCGAGATTTGTCGATCAAGAAGCAATCTACGTCAAGAATAAGAAAGATAAGGAATGTAAATGGTAAAATCATGTCTATATAAAGAGACAAGTAATTCATTATGAAAAGATGAATGCTAAAGAGATTTCTGGTGAAGATAGAAGTCTTCATGCAGATATGATCATACAGGGCTAAAGGACAGAGCCAAGAATTTTGCAGACACTGATCAACAAAGAAGCAACAACATTCACAAAGAAAAAATAAAAAAGAAGGGGAGCAAAGGAATAGAAGAGAACATTGATCAAAGAGGTATTATGGACTTACAATAGATCTGAAAATCTACAAGATTAAGTTGTATTATTGAATAGATCATTTAATATTTCAGTTTAACCACTGATTCATAAAATCTCTTAACCGAGTGGGATTTAACCATCCTTATTGTATTGAGATACTCAAGAGTATCAAAAGGTTTTTCATGTTGAAAACATAGTGAATGCTAGGTCAAATGATGAACTATTAGTTTTAAATCCTCTAACAATGTCACACTTAACAGTGTGTTTGTAACCTTTAACAGGGTTGGCTCTTCACCGAGCTCACTTCAGAAGAGTGAAAATTTTGGGTTACTAGTCCCAAGTGGTTTTTCCCTTAACAAGGTTTCCACTTTAAAAATCCATGTATCAAATGTGTATATGGTTCATTGCTTTGATGTTTTTATTTACACATTACCAAAATAGGATTGGTCGATAAACACTAAGTTCAATTACTACTAATCGGTGAAGGCTAGAAAAAGATAATCAGTATATTCATCGAGTAGTATATATATATATGTTAGATTTACACAAGGCATACATCTTGTAGGACTGAAAGATAACTGAAGGTATTATATTTGTGGTATAATTTTTTGGTTGGATTATTGGATTAATTTTTTAGGCCACTAATTCACCCCCCCTCCTAGTTATTTTAACAAATGGTATCAGAGCTTGTGTGCTTGGAAGAGAGTTTAAAGACTTAAGCTAAAGATCACAAGATGAGTAAAAGGGACGTGCCTAAGTTGAACAAAGACAACTTTGCATCATGGAAAAGTAGGATAATAATCCACCTATCAAGTATTGGAAATGATGTCACACAATACTTGGATACTGAATATGATGCACCGACAGGACCTCTGACTATTGATCAATTGAGAGAAAAACATGAACACAACTCTATGATGATAGAACTTGCTTCCTCACTATCCGATGCTGAATTTGAAGATGTCAAATCATGTACCACTACAAAGCAAATGTGGGACAAACTCAAGCTAGTACATGGTGGAGATACAAATGTGTTGAGAGCTAAGGCTGAAAGCCTAAGAGGAAAGTTTGATGACCTAAGAATGAAAGAAGGAGAGAACATCACTAGTACAGTAGTAGAATCAAAGAATTTGTTAATGCTATCTGAGGAGTAGGAGGTGTACTAGAGGAAGAAATAGTGGTAAGTAAAATTCTGAGAACCCTACTGCATGTTTTTGCTATTAGAGTATTTTCAATTCAAGAAATGAGAGCAATAGCAAATAACAATGTTACTCTATATAGTTTGATTCATAGAATTATTTCATTTGAGATGAATAACTTTGACAATAATGTCTTACCAACTATTGAATCTGCATTCAAATCTTCTCTGAAAATAAGTAAATCAAGTCATAAACACACTATGATAAATGATAGCGAAAGTGATAGTGATGAACAAGAACTTGATGAAATTGAAGCACTAATGACTAGAAGATTGCAAAGAGGCAAAGGTAGATACAAAGGTAAATTACCATTGGTATGTTTTAATTGAAAAGAAATTGGACACTTTACTGCTATATGCCCTAACAAGAGAAAAGATGAAAGAAACAATGACAAATCGTATGAAAATAAGTTTGACAGAAGTGATGACCGAGACTATAGAAGCAACCAATACTCTGACAAAATTATAGATAACTGAGACTACAAGGACAAAGGCAAGAAGGATTGTTACCTGGTTGAGAACAAAGCTAAAAATACTGACACCAAATCTAATGAAGATATTGAGGTAGTATTTGTTTCTATGAGAGATGATTCAGACAAAGAAGAAAGGTATGTTGAAACTGCACTCATATCTAAATTTCATAAAAATGATGTCTGGATTATTGATAGTGGTTGTACTAACCACATGACCGAAGATAAAAAAAAGTTTGAAACTTTTTAATATTATAATGGTGGATGAGTAAGAATGGGTAATGACTCACCTTGTCTAGTAGAAGGAAAAAAAGCCATCATGTGGAATAATCTGATCAAATGTGAAAATGCATATTGGGTGAAAGGACTTAACTATAATCTATTGAGTGTTTTATAGCTGAATAACACAAGTCATCGAGCTGCATTTGAGAACAAAAAGGAAAAGATCTATAATGAAACAAGAAGTTTGATCGGTACTGGTGGACAAACAAAAGGTAACCTATTCTATCTTGATGATATCAAGACCACTTGTTTATTGGCTAAAAATAAGGACATTTGGTTGTGGCATAAAAGGTTATGTCATGTGAATTTTGACAACATGGTTAGGATAAGAAAGAAAAGAAAGGTAAGAGGCTTATGGAGCATGTCAAAGCCCGACCAAGTCATGTGCAAGAATTATCAAAATGGTAAAATGACAAAGTCTAGTTTCAAGAGAAAAACCAACACATCTAATGCTATTCTAGAATTAGTCCATACTGAATTATGTGGAACAATGAGAATAAAGAGCTATTATGGTGATAGATACTTCATTCTATTTTCTTATGATTATTCTAGGATGATGAATGTCATGTTCTTAAAAGAGAAATTAGAAGCATTTAAGATTTTCAAATGGTATAAAGCTATAGTTGAAAAGCAAAGTGGAAAAGAACTGAAGTGTCTAAGATCAAATAGAGGAGGAGAATTTATTTGTGATGAATTCACTAACTTTTGTAATGAGCATGGAAGTACAAGATAGGTCTCTGCACCAAGAACACCTCAAAAAAATGGGATTGCTGAAAGGAGAAATAGATCAATTTTTGATTGTTCCAGATCACTGATGATTGAAAAGGGCATCACACAAACATTCTAGAGAGAAGTTGTAAGTACTGCTGTCTATACATTAACCCGAGTTCAATTGAAGAAAGACACCAATAAGACACCTGATGAGCTATGGTATGGATACGCACCAAATGTAAGTTAATTTATAAATTTTGTAAGTGAATTGTATATATTGAAAGATGATAGAAATGGGAAACTTGATTCCAAAAGTGATGAAGGAATATTTCTAGGATATTCTACCAAAAGCAAAGCTTATAAATGTCTTAAAAAATCCTCTAACAAATCATTGAAAGTGCAAATGTTAAAGTGGATGAATTTTATGAGAAAAATGATTAGGAAAGAAGAAAGGGATAGGAATATTACAATAGATTTGTCTATAGTGAAGAACTTGACACATTGCCCGAGCAACAATGTAATGCTACCGAGCGACAGAACAATGCAACCAAGCAACATGCTGCACACACTGAGAATCGAGAAAATGCTCACAATGATGAACCAAGCGATGAAGATCAAAATGAAGGTCAAGATGATGATAAGAATGATGAAAAAATATCTAAACTGATACTTTCCAAGTATGTTAGAGGACACCATCCACAGGACCAGATCATTGGAGACAAAAGAGCTAGAATGAGAACAAGAAGTAAGTCACTAAACTAGATGTTTGATTTGTGATTTTGAGCTTAAATTTGTTAATACTGCACTTGAGAATCAAGAATGGGTTAGTGCAATGAATGAAGAGATTGAATAGATTGGGAAGAACATAACATGGACATTAGTACCTAGACCAAATGACAAAAATGTCATTAGTACCAAATGGATATTCAGAAACAAACTGAATGAGAATGGAGAAGTCACAAGGAACAAAGCAAGATTGGTATGAAAAGAGTATGCATAAGAAGAAGGTATTGAATATGGAGAAACCTTTGCACCCATTGCTAGACTAGAAGGATTAAAAATTCTACTTGCTTATGCTTCTTTCAAAGGATTCAAAGTATACCAAATGGATGTTAAATATGCATTTCTAAATGGAGTACTAGAAGAAGAGGTATACATTGAACAACCTGAAGGGTTTGTTCATCCTAACAAGAGGAACATCATTTGTAGACTACACAAAGCCCTGTATGGATTGAAACAATCACCGAGAACATGGTATGAAAGACTTCACTCTTATCTCATTAGTATTGGATTTGTAAGAACAAGTGATAACAATAATCAATATTTAAAAGAAGATATTGATGATAACATTCTAATTTCTAAGATATGTTATGCAAATCATTTGCTGATGAAATGAGAAAAGAGTTTGAGATGTCAATGTTTGGAGAGATCAAATTTTTTCTTGGTCTATAGATTCTACAACAGGATGAAGGCATCTACATCACATAATCCAAATACATCAAAGAAGTTTTAAAGATTTTCAAAATGGAGGAATCCAAACTAGTGGGAGCACCTATGGAAACCAGATGCAAATTTACAAAGGAAGACAAGACAACCGAGGTAAATTAGTTCTTATATAGATCTATGATTGGAAAACTAATGTATTTTGTATACACAAGACTAGATATAGCACATGCAGTTGGTATAGTTGCAAGATTCTCTGCAAATCCCAAGGAATCACACATGAATGTTGTTAAAAGAATCTTGAGATATCTAAAGAATACCGAAGACTATGGTTTGTGGTATAATAAAGAAGGAAAATTTGAGCTACAAGTTTATACAGATGCTGATTGGGCTAGAAACATAGATGATAGAAAGATCACAATAGGAGGAACATTCTTTATGGGTGACAGACTTGTCACATGGATAGGTAAAAAGAAAGGATGCATATCTCAATCAACTACATAAGTCGAATATGTGGCTTCTATTGCAAATTGATCTAACATTGCATGGATCAAGCAATTGCTGAAAGGTATGAATATGGAAATCCTTGATCCAGTGATTATCTATTGTGATAATACAAGTGCTATCAACATTTCAAAGAACCATGTGATGCATGCTAAGAAAAAATACATTTCTATTAAGTATCATTACTTAAGGGAACAAGTACAAGAGAAAGAGGTGATACTGGAATATGTACAATCCAAAGAACAATTAGTAGACATATTCACAAAGCCATTGCCAAAAGATACATTTGAGTACCTGAGGAATAGACTAGGGGTCTGACCCTTGTCTACTGGTCACTAAGTTGACTTGGAGGCTGCATCAGCCTACACATTATCAGAAGATCAATAATGTTGATGCAAGCAAAGATATTTACTACAATGATATATCACTACAAGAAGGTACTTATCAGAACCGAACACCAGAGATATTGTTGGCTATTGCAGAGCTGTATTGTTGATGGACAGAATGGAGAGGAATATATTCATTATATATATTTATTTGGCACTTCTATCAAAGGGAGAGGAATATATCCATATTCATATGAAATATCTATCTTGATCATCCAAAGGGAGAGAAGAGAAATATCCTTCAGGGAGAGGAACAGTCAAAGGGAGAGAAAAGATTAGAAAAAGAAGTTTCTACAAAGGGAGAGAAAACATCAAAGAAAGATCCAATGATGATCTATCCAAGGGAGAGAATTGAAGAAAGTTAACACTACATATCTATCCAAAAAAGGGAGGAGATTCTACAAGAAAGGGAGATACATAATCAGAAGTTGCTACACCTATCCATTGAAGGGAATGAAGAAAGAAAGTACTCTGAAAGAAAAAATCTAAGTTAGAAGAGCTTACTGAGAGTCAGATATTTGAATTGGCTATAGAAAAATAATTTTGGTATGATATGGCATGTTTTACATTACATATTTCATATCATGTTGATAGTATATTGCCATCAATGCCAAAGGGAGAGATTGATGAACTATAACTGATTAAATATTTGAAGATGATAATTTGATGATCACCGAGCTACAGAAAGTAAATGCCAAACATTAAATTAGTTAATGTATTGTATTGTCATTGATGTCAACTTGATATAATCTAATTTGTCATATACATATTCTCAGAGACTTCAAGAAACAAAAGAGATAAAGATTATGTTATCAGTAAACATAAAAAGAAAGTGTACACCAAGTGATAGTAAAAAATGATGGAAAATGCACACCAATGGATAGAGAACCCCCAGAAGTCACAGTGTATACTGAGCACCGCAACACCAAACATAACTAAAGTGGTCACTGAGAAGAATTGAAGTTGATGCCCGAGGAAAACTGAAGTCAATGAATGAGAAAACTAAGAGTAGATCACTGATCAGAACTGGAGTTAGTAAACGACAAAACACTTAGCTGGCAGGAGATATAATTAGAGTTAACTGATTGGTTTCTTTATTTCTATCGACCAGTTGAACTAAATATTTAAAGCTAGTTTTATTCACAGTTGTCAAGGAGAAATCTATGGAATAAAACTAAAGCAAAGATTTAAAGATTAAAGGAATGCATGGCAAGATTTACAGATCAAGAAGCAATCTACGTCAAGAACAAGAAAGACAAGGAATGTAAATGGTGAAATCATGTCTATATAAAGAGACAAGTAATTCATTATGAAAAGAGGAATGCTGAATAGAATTCTGGTGAAGATAGAAGTCTTCATGTAGATCTGATCATACAGGCTAAAGGATAGAGCCAAGAATTCTGAAGACACCGACCAATAGAGAAGCAAAAACATTCACCCAGAAGAAAGAACAAAGAAGAGGAGAAAAGGAATTGAAGAGAGCATTGATTAGAGAGGTGTAATAACCCAAAATTGGCATCTTGCAACCCTAACCAATTTTTTTGCATTTCTCGACTTTCTAAATCATCAAAGTCCTATGGTACTAGGCAATTCTAGTTTTTTGACTGACTCTACTTGACCTAAGTGTCAAATGCAAAAAATCCTAAATCTGCATTAATCACATGCTATATTTAATTCCTAAATATCAATTACAATTGGCTAAATAAACCCTATGACCAAATTAATTTAATTATAAAGTCCTAGTACTTTAATTAAATTAAATTCACCCTTTTAGCTAAAATACATAAAAAGGAAATAAAATAAAATTTGATTATTAAATAAATATCCTCTTTTCAATAATTGAATTTAATTATTCAAATGATTGAGAAAGTGCATTTATGAGTTCATATTTCATTTATTTAATCAAATAATCTCTCCAAAATATTCACTTCAGTTCAGAAAAGGAAACTTTGAGTTAACTATAATTCAAAAGTGCAACAAATTAGTTAACTATTTCATTCACTCAAAAAGCCAACAGTTGACTATTTCTCTCAAGGAAATGTACCGTTCTGAACTAGACTCTCATTCTATAAAAGAATCCTCTTTTTTTCTCATTAAAAAATAGAAGAATACATATTTTTAGAGTATGAAATCATTGCTGGATTGTTAACTCAAATTTGTGTGCATTCAAGATTTCATTGTTCTCATTATTATTGCAATAGATTAATATCATTCAATAGATTAATCATGCATAGATTAGCTTCTTTCAAGTATTCTTAGTTTAATATCATCTTCTATTTCTAGATTAATATTTCATACTCATTTCTAGATTAAATATTGCATTTGCATTCTAGATTAAATCCTCTATTCTCATATTGGCCTTGGTTGTTTGACTCTCAAATTCTGAGAGCTGCTCAAAACCCCATCTAGATAGGAGGAAACATGTTGGTTCATCCAGGAATATAGGATGGATAAATTCATATTCATTCCTATATGTGGTTGATGAATAAGGACTATGTTGAAGTATATGGCTAGATAAAGAGGCCAACATTTAGCATATACATTTTTGGCGCCCACCGTGGGGCAGAAAATTCAATTTCTGGCCTCATATTTCACTTTTTCTATCAATTCTATTTTCCATCCATACATATGTATAGTGAATTATTGCGTGAAGTTTCACATGCATTTGCACGAAGTTTTTCTTGTCAATGCAATTCTTTGCGCAGTTCTTGGCATTTATTTGCGTGAAATTTGCCATCAGAGACTTTTAATTTGCTATTTTTATATCTCTTTTTTCTGACTACTAATATTTGCTATTTGCTATGGTTTTTTGGTTTTATTCTTGATACAGCTTAACAAGTGGTCTGCAGGATGAGATGTTGAAAACTCCTTCAAACATAGCTATGCAAACTTATTGACTACTTGATTGTAGGACACCTGTCAGAGCATGTTTGTCAAAGAATTTCAAATGCACATAAATATTGTGTTTGTTTTCAATGCTTTATCTACATAGTCTAATTAGGGCCTTGTTAAAATCTCTTAAGGGTCTTGATAGAAGAATAGGGTATTAGGCTCTTCATTACATGGAAGTGATGCCCATCAATTAATCTGAGACCTAGACGCTGCTAAGGGATTGATACCTGGGGTATCAAGGAAAGGTAACAAATTGATTGGCATATTCATTAGTCAAGGGAGTATGCTCTTCTCTCTTTGAGAGAATCAAAAACCTAGAAGCTCTTGGGTTTGTTGAAAGAGGAGTTAGCTTAGTGATAAACATGTTTGGTGTGTTTGGGTGAGGTGTAGAGGTAGAGGAGTATGCTCTTTTCCCTTTTGGGAAAACCAGAAACTTAGACCCTAGAAACCAGACCAAGTCCGAGTCACCTTTAGCAGGCCTGATGGAAGTTGAACCTCCGGGAATGACCCAAGTGGGTACACACCTTTCGCCGGTGATTCCACCCCACTATAATAAAGTTGATTTGTTGAGTGAAAGACTCAAAAGCCATGTCAATTTCTTCCTCTTGATCCCCGATGTTGAACATCTTGAGGAAGTCCTGTCTGTTGTACTGAGCAGCACCGCTCGTAGCCGTACTTCGCGGGGGTGTACACTTGCAGGTGTCGGTGTGGCTATATATCTCAACCTCGCTTGTGAGGCCACTGGATATTAATGTAAAAAGAAGCCTATTAGAAACTTTTGTAGCTAGTTTCTTACCTGGTTCACCTCTGAAAGGGGGCATAATCTTTGCGCAGGGAGGGGGAAAATTCTCTCCCATAGATTCTCACCATAGGCATGCACCTAGACGTTTGAAGGTGGTATATGGCACTGGCCCCTATTTTAAGGGTTTCCTTTGAACATATATTATTGAGTCCTTGGAAACACCAAAAACATGGGCACTCTCTCTCAAGGGTGACACGGCTGTGTGAGGTGCACGCATGCACATAAGTTGTGAGGCAAAGATTTTGTCTTCTCTACCATTTCTTTTAGGGATAAATGAATGTATTTTTTGAGTCCCCAAATGTCCAAACTTGTCAAGACTCACCTATTCTTCCAAGTTGCCTTGTACTCGGTTGAATTGTTTTCGACTACTGCCTGTATCACAACTGTTTGAAAGTCCAAACTCTATGCTTGTCAACAACTGGTTTCTAAACGTCCAAACGAAAACTTGTCAATTTGAAAATGTCCAAACCATTCTAAAAACTAAGTACTCTATTAGATAAAAATCTAATCTATGTCTCATAATCAAGTTCTATCTCAAAAGAATAGCCTAAATTATTTGTTTCTCTCAAAGTTCGCCTGGTTTTCTACAAAACTTCGCTTGAAATTTTGCAATCTTCACGCCGCTCAGTGCATATCTTTGTGCGAGGCTCCATGAATCTTCATATGATGTTTTTATAGTACTTTCATTTGGCTTACCAGTATGTCATACCAATTGTCCATTTTTTTGCGCCATCCCAAATCTTTGCACAAGAAAGTACTTCTTTGCTCAAAATTGTCAGAATTTTTCTCTACCAGTGAGCTATCTACTGTCTGTTCTTTGTCACTTTGTTCAGTCTTCTCTCTATTTGGGGTCTGTCTCCATGTCTTCCTATATGTACATAGTCTGCAACTAGATATCTTGGGTTGAGAACTATGGTATTCTCACTTGAACTTGTCTTGTCTCTTATCTACCTACTCATTTTGTTGTGTTATCATACCTTGTGACATGATAGTCATCTCTTGGCTATTCTAGCCTTATCTCTGACAAATCATGTCAGGTATACTTAACCTATTGTCACTCTTGTGCACTTATCTTGAGACACAGTTCCAAGTGTATTCCTAGCTTACTCTCCTTACATAATATTTTTCTATGACTGTTGCGACTCAAAGTAGCAATGCATTCCCCTTACGTATCACTAGATGAGGTAGAGGTAGACCCCAAAACTGAGGAAGACGTCGTTCCAAACTTGTCATGCAGTCTGAGTATAGTAGAGGATCCTCACATTCCTCTTCACCAGCTACATCTAGTGAAGGATCATCTCAGTCTCTCTCTCTTGTCATTCAACCTCGTGTTAGATGATCATTCCTAGTAAACTTTAGTAGGGTTCGAAACCCATTATTTCAAGAGAATAAAAACTCTAAATATTTGTTACCTAAATCTAACTCTATCAACACAAGGGTTCCCATAGGTATGACACCTCAATATACTCAACCTCCTCGTAGTGAGTCTTCACTCACTGAACACTTGCATACTAGCAATATGGCAGACCAAAATCAAAAGGGTGAACACAACAAAGATAATGATACATCTAAACCCACCAAGGGTAAATATCATTATCAAGAACCCCCCAGTGATGAGGAGGAGGTAATAAATCAGGAAGATATAGCGGATGCTCGCAAAAATAAAAACTTCCATAAAATGATGGAGATCCTTGTGAAAGAAGAGAAGGAAAAATATCTCCTCGAGCTAGCTAATCAAGGGGCCAAGCTACCCTCAAACTACAATGTAGAGACTCTTGTCACAAAGGAGGAAGAAAGTGAAAACTCCTAATTACAGAAACAAGTTTAAAGCATGCAATAACAAATACTTCAACTCATGAAGGATAAGGATAAACCAGCCACACAGTTCATGCTAGATAGCATTTGTCCATTCTCATTCAACAAAAGTCTTTGCATGCCTCCTTTTCCTAAAGGAGTTGAACTTCCCAAGTATGAAATATACTTTTGTACCTCTAACCCTCAAGATCATCTGAGAGAGTTTGGTGCTCTATCTATGGAGTTTATACATGACCAAACTTACCTCATGCATCTCTTCCCACATAGTTTGGGAGGGTCTGCCATGGAGTGGTTTTCTAGGTTACCTACAGGCATCAAGACATTTGATGAGATTTCCAACCTATTTCTGCAACACAACTCGCATAACATCCAACATCTGGTTAAAATTTGTGATCTTTTCATCTTAAAACAACACCATGGGGAATTTTTCTTGACATTTCTCTAGAGGTGGAGAAAAACTTATACGAAGTATTCTCGTAAGATACCTGAGTCTGAAAAGCTTGACATATTTTTGGACAATCTTCTTCCCAATTTTGGGTACCAAGTACAGCTACAAGGTCCTTTGACCTTTGATGACATGATCAAACAAGCTATGCAAATTGAAACATTCATGTTCAAGAAAGGAGCCGACCCTACATAAGGATAAAAAATAGGGGTCCTCCTCCTTGAGAAAAGACAAACCTAAAGTTGTCAACAAGAACCGGGATGTTTTGAATGATGGAGTTGTTGACAATGTAACTCCCAAGCCTCCAAAGGATGTGTTTAATCTTACTACCACTATGCAAGCGTCCAAAGAAATTGAACAGGCTACAAAAAAAACTAAACTACCTTCAAACTATTCTAGATCTAAGCCTTGGGCTCCTTGACGCAAGCATGAGTTCACTCCTCTAGGAGAACCCCTCAGCGTGGTTTACAAGACTCTCTTGCAAAAAAAAATATTTACTCCTCTAGATAATTCACGTCCTTTTGATCCAGAACCATGACATTCTTGGTGGAATGAATCTGCATACTGTGATTACCACCAGAATAAGGGTCACAAAACAACTACTTGGATTCAACTGCATCATAAAATCCAGGATCTTATTGACAGTAAGGATGTTGCTATTGGGAGTCACAACAAGAACTCAGATCACCAGGCATTCAAAGACTCTTTTTCTCCTCACGAGAAAGGTGAATCCTCTAAAGCTAAAAATGCTCATTCCAAGGTCAACTATACGTACACCACTAATGATAATATCATTAATATGGTTGAACCTATCGATGTCAAATACTATGACATTATTACCATCAAGGTAAGAGAATATTCTCCCAAACACAAAACTCCCTTCATAATGTGAGGGCCTACATCACACTCCTCTAAACAAGAACAATCTCAACTTTGTGCAAATGCCATTACTCGGTCTCATGCAAATATCATTCTCAAAGGCCCTGAGCCTTCTACATTTGCACCAAAATAACATGTAGATAATGCTGTTGTTGGCACTACCAATAAGAATTTGAAATTGGTCCCCTCATCTAATGCTGCTAATTACAACATACTAGACCAATTGCAAAGAAACAACACTCAGATTACTATCTTTGAGCTACTAAAACTCACATCTGCTCATAGGGAGATTCTTGACAAAGCCCTCACTAAGGAAAATGTTTCAAAAGACTTGGATTTAGACTACTTTCAATCCATGGTAGGTCACCTGACCTCATCTCATTACTTGTCTTTCTCCAAGGAAGACGATCATTCCTTGAGTCATCCGCACAATAACCCCCTACATATCAAGGTCATGATTGGTCCAAAGTGCATCTTCCATGTCCTTATGGATAATGGCGCTAGCCCTAACATTTGCTCTGCTAGCTTTCTTTCTCATTTAGGATATGGTGAAGACTACATAGATGCCCATAAAAAAATCACCATTAAGGCATATGATGAAGAAGAGAAAAAATCCAAAGGGCTAGTTGTGTTACCAATTTGAGTTGGAGCTGTCAAAAGGGATATTATTTGTTAGGTGCTAGACATTCCTCTAGCATACAACATACTATTGGGAAGAATGTAGATCCATGAAATGCAGGCGGTTCCTTCAACTTATCACTAGTACATAAAATTCCTATTCCAAGGATCTGAAGTGACCATACCTACCAATACGAGCTATGATTGCAACATGCTTACCAAATCTTCCAATAGTTGTGTGCCCACCAACAGAGAGTCTACTGAGTTCTTTGATGCCAAGCTAAAGGAAATGGAAAAAACTCTAAAAATCAAGGACACTGGCATGGGGAGGTATCAGATTGAACCTATGTTATCAATAACGTCTCTACCTCTATCTCCACGTTCTTATGGGAGGACTTCTGAGGAAAAAAAACCTTCTACAACTCCTCCTCAAACAAAATATGATGGCACCTTTGTACAGGCCATGACACCACTAGAGGAAGAAGATGAAAATAGGGCTATTACAACCTGGATCTATTAAGGGGAGGATACAGCTGAGAAAATCACTCCACCTCGTGAAATAGAACTTGAACAATATGGAAAGGGTCTATATATCATGAAGTGCTTTGGCTATAAAGGGAATGACCCTATAGGAGTGAACAATAAAGGCTTTATTAAACCACTTGAAGCTACTGGTAGACGAACACATGACAGTATTGGCCTAGGCTTCAAGAAGATCCTATTTCACTTAGGGATTAAAAAATTTGTGTCAGAACCAGATCACCAATCGGAACCTGAAGGCACATATACAACTAGAAACCTAGAGGATAGATTTAATGAAGATTCCTTTCCTTATCCTATTCCTCCAGATCTTGTCGCGCTCTTCGCTGAGCCAGATAATTTTATACCACATGTCAGTATAGTCAAGACTGACAGTGACTCTAATGAAACTGCTTCACTCGCTCCACTAACATACAAGCGATTGAGAGAGACACAAGATCCTGGTCATCAGGATGAACTATACATGCCACCACATTTCCAAGAGTAGTTTTAACAAGAACAAATTGAACAACTCATCACTACTACATGAGATGAACACAAATTAGATGGTGCCGCAAGTGGTGATGAGTTACCTATCTTAAGAAGTACCGACTCACACGAGTATGAATTTTCTTCCCTATCTGATGCAACCTTTGACAAGGATGTAGATACTGTACATGCATATGAAAACCCTCTCAAAATAGGTGAAGGGTCTAGTGTTAGGAAAAATGAGTTTGATTCCACCAATGTTAACTTGTCTTCTACTACGGTCGTGAGGGATCAAAGGAATTTGACCGCACCTCTAGATGAGTTTTCTTTAGGTCTCTACTTGCTAGTCCACACTTTGGATGACTACACTATGAATGCACTAGAACCTATCACCTCTCTTCCACTCTACCATCTCAAGCTCATAGACTAGAACTCTTCCTCTCCATCCAATAAAGTCCTTACGTTCCAGAATGACTATGCTCTTTCCTGCTACCTTAATTTTGTCAAACCAGTAATGTCCTCCACCAGTGAAGACAATGTTAACATGACTAAAGCCAATATCAAGTACCTCAGTTGAAAAATTAAAAGAAGAAAGAATAGGTGCTCTGATGGTGAAAACCACATTGTGGCAGTATCAGAGCCTAAAAAGTAAAAATAAAGGACTTATCTGAGGGTGAAAACCTCTCTAAGGTGCCCGTGAATGGGATACTTAATACGCTTCCAAGTCACTTTCAGGAATGGTCATCAGTGCTGATTGAACCAACTCAACTTGTGAACTTGGGTATAGAAGAAGAACCTCAAATCATTCTTTTGGTACGACCATTATCTAAGGAAGAAAAAGAGGAATTCATTGCCTTCTTCTAAAGCAAGAAAATCAACTTTGCATGGACATATTCTAACATGCCAGGGTTGGATCCTAATCTGATCATGCATCACTTATCCATCGCACCAAGTGTCAAGCTTGTCAAACAAAAGATTCAGAAGATGCATCCACATGTGGCATTACTTGTCAAAGCTAAATTGGAAAAACTTCTTAAAGTTGTATTTATTAGAGAAATTGACTACGCGAAGTGGATTTCCAACATTGTTCTAGTATCTAAACATGATAAATCCATCTGATTCTGCATAGAATTCTGAGACTTGAACAAGGCATATTCCAAAGATGACTTTCCGTTACCCAACATCGACATGATTGTAGACATGAAAACAGGTTATCAAATGTACTCACTGATGGATGGTTTCTCTAGATACCACATAAAAATCACACCAGAAGATCAAGAGAAAATTTCTTTCACATGTGCATGGGACACTTTCTGTTGGAACGTCATGCCTTTCAGGCTCAAGAATACTGACACTACATATCAGAGCGCTATCACCACTATCTTCCATGACATGATGCATAAGATGATGGAAGACTATGTTGATGACACTGTAGATAAGAGCATACACTGAAAGACACACCTTGCAGATCTAGGTCCTATACTGGATCGCATGGAATAGTTCAGTTTATGACTTAATCCGAAGAAATGTGCATTCAGGGTGACATTTGGAAAACTACTTGGTTACATCATCTATGCAAAAGGCATAGAAGTGGATCATGAGAAGGTCCAAGCCATCATGGAAATTCCATTTCTACGCAACATCAGTCAGATGAGAGGACTCCAAAACCAATTACATTCTATCTGGCACTTCATTTCACAATTGGATGACAAGTCACAACCCTTCACTAAGAATTTTCACAGGGGTGTGACCTAAAAATGGAATGAAGACTATGATAAAGGGATAACACAAATTAATAAATATCTTGCAAATCTGCCAATATTGATGCCTCCTATTCTTGGGAAACCACTCATCCTTTACATCACTGCTATAGATACATCACTAGGCATCATTTTAGCTCAAGAAGATCAAAATAATAAGGAAAGAGCTATCTACTACATCAGTTGGACCCTGGTCTCATATGAAGAAAACTATTTTGTCATAGAGAAGGCTTGCCTAGCAATGGTATTTTCTTCATAGAAACCGCGACACTCTATGCTTGCTCATACTACATGCCTCATTGCTAAAATTGATCCATTGAAATATTTTCTTAGTAAGGCTACCCTCACAGGTAGACTATAAAAGTTGGTCATGATACTCAATGAGTTTGATATCAAGTATGTAGAAAGAAAGGCCATCAAAGGGTAGGCAATTGCAGATCAATTGGTAGAGGCACCTCTGGTAGATCATGAACCATTGAGAATTGAGTTTCTAGACGAGTCCGTACTACTTCTCACACATCAATCCTAGACTATGTTCTTTGACGGATCATTCACCTGACAGGGGTCAGGTGCTGGGATACTATTCATCATGCCACAAAGGTACTCTTTACCCAAAGCATACAAGATGTTGTTTCCTTGTACAAACAACATTGTCGAGTATGAAGATCTAATCAATGACATGAAGATTGCCATCGACTGGCAAGTAGATGAACTCTAAGTCTTCGGTGATTCACAACTGGTCATCACTAAGGTAAATGATAGTTATCAAACAAAGGATGAAAAACTGGTGCCCTACAAATGGATGGTCAATGACCTCTGAAAGTAATTTGCACACATCATGTACCAATAGATTCCAAGGGCAAACAACAAAGCAGCTGATGTAATGGCTACTCTCACTTCTATGCTACAGATGCCAGAGAATGACTTTCGACATGAATTCCTGGTGGAAACATTACTCTACCCAGCCTATGACTCCCTTGAATCTTGGATGATCTGTTCCATCATTGGACATGAATCATTCCACTACAATCACATATACTCCTACCTCTACGACTAGATTGTTCTAGATACCTATACCCAGAATGAGAAACATCACCTAATCCACAGTGCTTCATGGTACATTATCATTGCTAACGACGTGCATAGGAGAGGTCTAGATGGTACCCTTCTTAGGTGTTTAGAACTCAATGAGTCTAACCATGCATTAGTTGAGGTGCATGAAGGCATATGTGGATCTCAATCGAGCGGCCTGACACTAGCCCGTAAACTTATTAGAGTTGGTTACTATTGGCCAGACATGGAAAAGGAAGCTACGCAGTATGCTAAGTCTTGTAAACAATGTCAATTACATAGAAATATGATTCATGCTCGAGCCAGGGAGCTCATTCTATTCATCACTTTCTGGCCATTCCAGTAATGGGCCTTTGGTTTGGTGGGTTAGATTCATCCTTCATCATCAAATGGACACAAGTTCATCATAATGGCTACAAATTATTTCACCAAGTGGGTAAAGGCAGTACCTCTCACCGTAGAAAATGGAAAATCTATGGCAATGTTCATACTCAATTACATCATCTGCAGGTATGGTGTGCCCTCTGTTAGCATTTTTTCTTGTGTCCCTCAGTTCTAAAAGCGACAATGGAAACCAGACCTGGGGATTTTTGTCCAGCTCGCAAGAGTTAGCTCATTCCTGCAAACTGAGGGGAAAGAAAAGACTAATTGATGAGGATTTGATCCTCCCTCTACTTCGAGCTCCACACACTCAAGCGGGTGCACCTAAAACATGATAAAATCTGCATATACAATGACTTACTAGCTAAACCTCATTATGCAGATACGACCGTAGATAGTTCTTAGGCTTATAAAATAGGGAAGTTCAACTCAAACAATCTTATACAGGATCCCACTTGTATGATCAGCTAAGAACTAGGGAATTGGTCAAAGTAACAACAAGGATATTCACCCTTCTTCTCTTTGAACCTGAAGGCTCAGGGAGGATAACCTATCAGATTCACTTCTCTAAGGAATCACCAAAAGCATTTGCACTAGTCAATGCAATTTACAAACATTTATGCTCTTAAACAGAAAATGGAAAATGATTTGAATTAATGAATTGATGAAGAAACTGTAGGACAAGAAAGAGACCAGTGCCTTATCTATTGGGTAACAGAGTCTTGCGACTACACGACTGCAGTTAGTCACCCAGTCTCACATGGTCAAGCACTTAACTGTAGGCATCTCACGACCACGCGACTGGTGATTATCTCCTAGTCACGGCGGTTATTTGGTCTGGGAGTCATCTTCATGTGACTTTGCGACTAGCTACCATTGTCCCATCTGCCTCATCACCATCGGGGCCACATGTCTGCAAAATTTCTTCCTGGTCACTCAAACACACTTCCCAATGCACTACCAACTATCCTATGGGAACGCATCCCAATGCATAGGTCACCTACACATGCATGTGTAGAGAGCCTCCTGATCTTCTTCACATCTACTTATGTTTTCCTTGTTTCTTATAAACATTTTTGTTTTCCATTGTGGGGACAATGTGGGACTAAGTTTTTGAATGTTTTGAAGCCTTTATGATTTTTTACTCCAAAATAATGGGGCCCACCGCACACTTTAACTGTCTAGCCAACGGGCCCTCCATAAGCCTCTTGGCTCCTTACTTACAACATGATGTAAGTGCTTTTGTATTTAAATCATTTAAAATCCATATTTACCATGCATGTGGGATAATGGTGCTTACCATTTTCAAGATTTTAAACCTCTCTCTGTAGGCTGCACAACCCTCTTGCTTCCTTGTACTGGTCTCTCTTTGGTTATAATCTCCATATTTAGGGTGGGTTTCCTTCGATATTTTATCTCACTGCTTGGCTCCATGAATTGTGCAAGCTTCTCTGTCTGCAATGTCTGTATTTTTAAAACTTACTTTATCTTTCCATGTATGTTGCGCAAGCTATTAACACATTCCAATATGCATTTTTTGTATCTTTAGCTCGTATCCTTCATGTTATGTGGAATTTCCTTCTGGTTTATGCGATTGATTGCTTTTATTGTTATTAAAACATTCTCCCCAAACTACTGTGCAAGGCTATGCCATTTGCTTTTTAGATGCCTTAGTTTCCTATTGTATCTGCAATAAATTCCCTTCACATCATTCGAATGAGAACATCTTAGAAATTATTTGCATGGACAAGTCATTTCAGGAGACTACTAAAGAGCTTTTCGCTTGATTCTTCCGCTTAGAAATTGGTCATAGGAAGTTCAACTCTACCTCTCCACCAACTGCCCTAGCCTTTGCTTCCTCAGACATCCATGTTCCTATTGATGTTGATTCAGACTCGGTGCCTCGTAGCCATTATTGATTGAACTTGTCTGGTACAACTTCTTCCTTTACCAATGAGTACCAAACAACACATGCAACCAATTATTTGATTACAGATATTGAACGATGAACAAATACTTGAATATTGCTAGTCGGGCCATAAAAGAGTAGGGCTCACAAATAGGATAGGGCGAGAAGGAAGAGAATTCCCCAAATGAATAAAAATTATATCACTTACTAAAGGTGACACATTCTCGACCAACATACGTAGGAATTGGGTTGGTAAGTGAGGTTACTCTTGACCCCTTTTGGCACTCATCCTGATTGCTCAAATTGGATTGGTTTCCCAGTTTCTTTGCCTTCTCGCTAAACTTTAAGCACACTAATTTGACCACTTTTCTTACATGTGGTGCGAGTTTGCTATTGCCTTTGTCCAGGATACACCATGCTTTCCAATCCATTGTACACTCTTAAAGTTAACCCTTCTCCCTTTTTTTTATGCTCCTTGGTGTTTGGAATGAGCTCTTTGTGGAGCCTCTACATATTCAACCTTTACTCCTTATGCCACACAACCCTCTTTTGAATCCATTGCATATGGAACAAATCCAAGAAAGGAGAACACTTAAATCATTCATATACACTGCAGAAGCATATTCGACTAGTATTTTGGGGAGTGTTCAATTGTAAGCATGATGATCAAACCTATGATCATGAATCATCCTTAATTTTCTTCCTACACATAGTATAGACATGCATATATAGGACAACAATACTAAATATTTCAGGTTTTGTGATCTGCAAGCAAACTTATCCCACCAATAGAAAATGGCCTCAGGAACAGGCATTGAAAACTGATAAAAAAGCCCTTTATCATTAAGAAGTATGAAATCCATGCTCTCTTCCAATATGTGAATATGAATTCCAAAGGGATTTTCTAGATTCAACTCCATGTGCAAGGAGTAATCGATCAAAGATGGTGATCCTAAAAAACTATGCAAGTGCAAACGTCAAGACAGTAGAAATTACAAATGGATTAGGCTTTGCAAAAATAGAGAATCACGTCTTGAGACCCAAACACTGATCCAGGTAGTACACTTATATGAAAGGAGATCATGTCCACAATTGACATCCTAAGGCAACCATCTGGCATGAAACTATAACCCTTTGAAAACAACAAATCTGCAAAAAATGATTCTGTTTACACTAAATCTGTATAAATTGCTCTTGATTTTGATTCCACAAACCCATCAAAAGGGACCCTCAGAATGTGAACCTATGAACATGAATTGACCTTGATATATGGAATATGAAGCTCTAGTTAACTTGATTTGATGATCAACTGATCAACCAATACTAATATGCAAAGTAAGCACTTCACAACTTTGTTAACTTAAACTCAGTAAATATGCATAAATTGGATTTGGAATCAGCTTAAGAAAGTGACCAAACGGATTGGTCAAGGTCCAAAAATATTCAGGAAAGTACACTTCCAAGTCTACAATGTAGAAAAAATTTCAATTATACTTTACCTTGAATCGGGTGCAAACAATGAAACCACAAAGTAGGTCACTTAATTCTGGATTCTGCATATTCAGTGAAACTTTTAATAAAATGCAAATGGAAACATATTGGAAAAATTCTCTAATGGATTCATCATGATCTGAAAACCAAAATATATGAGATATTTGACCATTGGAATATGATGAAAAGGGAATTTTTTCAATTTAACCAACTGGTCAAAAGTTATAATCAGTCAAACTGGGTAATTCAGATTTCTGGGCAGAACAAAGAAACTAGACATTTATGGGTAATCGACTTTGGGGAATTCAAAAACCTATCAAATAGACTCAAAATGGATTCATATTTAACACATAGGTTCTTTGATATACATGTTAAACATTCCAAAAGTGGCGGGCTATGAAACTTAATAGGGCACAAGTTATTCAAAGGAAAACTAGGCCTGTTACAATAAATTGATACTTAGGTGACAAATGCAGAATTTGACAAGTGCTCAAATCAAGACATCACTAAACAACTCAAAAATTGAAACTGACAAATAGGGACATCTTCATATTCCTAAACAAGAGTGATGAACACCTGACCTATATGAAAAAATTCAGAATTCCATCCGGGTAAATAGGCTCAAAAAGCACTTATAGGGGGTCAAAATGCAAAGTACTAATAAAACACTCAAAAATCCTTGTATTTTTGAGTACCAATAGTGGCTCTGACTGTGGATGCATGCCCCATACAGGCATGCAGAGAACTTTCAAAATCTCATGGTAGAAGCAGACCATTCACAAAATCAAATCAGATTTGCTCTTCTATTTCTCCTTTCTCCTTAATCTCTTCTCTCTTCAAAAATAGGGAACCTCTTATTAAAAAGAAACACACCACATGCCTGAAGGGAAAGCAACTGTAAAATATATACAAATTATCCACAAAAGGCCACAAACCTTTTCACAACTGAAACTAACACTTACCCCTATCAAAAATCTGATTTTCATCTCCATGTATCATAGGTAAATTGAAACCATCACTTTCATTTGCCTGATCCAACACATTACCATATATCTTCAGCACATCACATATAAAATAATTAGTACCCTTACTATCACCATGCATTGGGAAACTATAAAGGCACTGAATGTGTGGATCACTATGAAACACAAGGCGATGACACTCTTTACAAAACTTAACCAACCAAGAAAACATGGATTCCAGCTCCAACACATAGCTAGAAAAATGTTGACTTACTTCAGAACATGCTTGGATTTTAAAGGAAGATTTTTCAAATTCATCCTCATATGTATCATGCATATAATCAAGCAAATCATGATGAACTACAAATTGTGACTTCAAATTTAGTTCACTCTGGAAAACAACATCATGCTGGATTGAAAAAAGAAAATACCCATTTTTAGCGTGATAACTTATATGCTCTTGCTGATTCACTTTGACAACCATTAAACACATTGCATCAACACTTTCTACATACCCTTCTTGCAAAAAAGAACATACCTCTGTCTGAAGAAAATAATCTGATGCAAAATCTGAATTCTCTTCTAGTTGTACACAAAACATTTCAAATTGTGGTTCCAACAAATCAACACACATTCCATTATTCATATTCTTATATTGGCATACATTTTCCTAACATAAACCACTACTATGGGAAACGTAATCATCATTGATAGATTCCTTTTGAAAAAATAATGATTTCACACCATTTAAAACATCATAACTATCAATGCCCAAATCAAACAAGTTAACACCCATTTTCGGTTCAATGGAAAAATTAGATTTAATATCCATATCATAAGAAGTGTTCTCTTGAAAACTTTCATAAGTTGGTTTATAGAAATCCAATTTCTCCCCACCAGCAGCAATTTTATATTCATTTTCATGGTCTAGAGCATCTACAACTTCAAACTTTGTCTTATAGGACGCTTTATCCTTCTTAGGATCACCAATTTCACATGACAAATCAGAGATTGAAAACATAAAAATTGAGGAATCAATAATATCAGCATTACTAGCTGAAACAAAGGAACTCATTGTTGTCTTGGACACATCAAAATTCTCAGAATCATTTGAGACACATGAAAAATCTTCACTCTCTTTACAAGGCTGCATATAAATCATTGCCTTGCCTTCATAAGGATCTGAGCTATTGTGGTTTCGTGAATCCTATTCCTCAACCAATTCCTCACAAATATCTTCTTGGACATCCACTTGTGATAGAAACATGACTTGAGAAAAATCTTTCTGATTTAAAACAAAGTTAAGAACTCCTTGGCTCACATCTTTTCTTCCAAAAGACTGCCCACAACAACTTACACCTCCATCATAGTTGACACTTTGTTGTTCATAAAAATCTTCCTCAAATTGGAACAAAAAAGTTGCATTATTGCATTGAAAGGAAGAAAGATCCATAGACTGAATAGAAACATTGTCCATCATGGATTCATCTTCAAAATCTTGACATTCAGTGATCTCATCATCAACACAATAGTTAGCATTATCAACATCACAATCAGATTCAACACCAGCAAAGTAATTAGATTCAGTATCAAAAAAGTAACTAGATTCGGTATCAGCAAAGTATGATAGAACTCCCTCATTTGGGGCTTCAAAATCATCACCCGATAAATCATTTTCTCCTTCTTTGCTTTCCACATTTGACTGCAAGCCACTTGTCTCTGCAACCCCAAAAATGGAACAACGAGTTTCCAATTTATTAGGTATATAACCACTGTAAACATATATCTCTTCCTTAAGAGCATCATAACATTCTTTACTAACCATACTCATGTTAATATGAGGGGCAACTGCTATTTGCTGAATATACTATTTACCCACATTTTGTGTTGAAACATAATTTAAAGCATGGTTAGTAAAATTAGTAGGCATGTAAACACCTTGACAAGGATCTTCACTTCTTGGTCCACACCCATCTAAATAATTTGATACATTATGAAAGCAATCCTTAGTATATGGAAAACCCCTTGGGACGATTCCATACAACTAATTATTTTCAATATCTACTGCTGTCATAAATGTATGATGCAGATTTTCAGGCTTTTTATCTCTTAACAAGTAACTCATCTTTTTTCCAAATGCCCCCAAATAAACAACCAAACAAACAACATCATTTGGTCTCAACTCCATTGGGATTCGACCCAATTCTTTTGCAAATCTGAAATTGAAAGGAAGAATCAGCTCGCCATTCTTTATTTGTATCTCCATGAAATTATTTACCATTGCAACTGGATTAACCTTTTCACCAAACCACTCCATAAAAGATGATCTTAACTCTTCCCATGAAGATATAGAACATTTTGGCAAGAAAGAGAACCAACACCTTGCATCCTTTGCCAAAGATTGGATAAACAACCTCATAATGCTGTCCTCATATTCAATATCAAAATCCTCTATCAAGTTCATGAACTTTCTACAATTCTCTTTAGCATTCTCCTCTTTCCCACCATTGAATCTTGGAAATTTTTCTCTGATTTCAGGTGGAAGAGAATTTTGGTAACCACAAATACCTTCAAAATTTAGAGCTGGATACAACTTAATGTTGAAAATCCATCTATTACACTGTTGTAACATCTTATTAGACATGGTTACACTTGAACATACACAAGGCTGGAAATAGTCAAAGTAAATTTCCACATGCCTTCATATACATTTCAATTTGACCATACAGAACTTGAACAAATTTCTCAGACGATTTGCATACTACAGTAAAACAATGAAAGCTAAAGCTAACAACAAAATAGTATGTAAACAACATTCCAGTATTTTTCCCTCTTTACTAGTGCTGATATCACTTTATGGGGAAACCATTTGTATATTCTTCTCACAAAAATATGAAGATTACATGGACCAGAATTGCAATGACTGCTCTTTTTTATTTTGACTGGAAATAAGGTAGATCTAGAGCATCTTTCACAACTCCATTAGGTTGTTTTCATGCAGAGTTGCCACCTCCTTGCAGAGGAAAAAGTTTTACATATTCTTGTATTTCTTTCCAGCCAACACAGAACTTCATCAAGATCTTTAAACACTGTTTATCAGAACTAAAAATTCTTCATATTTTCTTTCTAAGCATGCAATGATCAAACAGAGAACTCAAAGTCCCCACTCACACTTAGTGAGATGTCATAATTTTTTTTTGAATCTGACTCTATACAAACAATCAAACTTTGGGAAGATTTAGCAAAGCAAGGAAACAACCATCTTAAACTTGCTATCCTTTATTCCTTCCCCAGTGGAGTTTCCATTTTGTTAGCATTTTTTCTTGTGTCCCTTAGTTCTAAAAGCGACAATGCAAACCAGACCTGGGGATTTTTGTCCAGATCGCAAGAGTCAACTCATTCCTGCAAACTGAGGGGCAAGAAAAGACTAATTGATGAGGATTTGATCCTCCTTCTACTTTGAGCTCCACACACTCAGGCGGGTGCACCTAAAACATGATAAAATCTGCATATACAATGACTTACTAGCTAAACCTCATTATGCATATGCGACCGTGGATAGTTTTCATACTTATAAAATAGGGGAGTTCAACTCAACCAGACTTATACAGGATCCCACCTGTATGATCTACTAAGAACTAGGGAAATGGTCAAAGTAACTGTTATCCAAAATTTCCCCTTCTGGTAAATCTTTGGCTATAGGTGGAGTAAATATGGCTCCCACAAGGGTAGAGCCTAGCCTGTGAAAATATTTAATTTTTCTTGTCTTGGTTGTGTCCTCTGCTATGTTTTCAACTCTCTGGTCTGCCTTGTTCATGCAAAATATTCTAAGTATAAAAACCCTCTATGAATTTGGTAGAAAAACCTAGTTGTTCAGTGCCCTTTTCTATTTTCTCAATACCTTTTCGAGCCCCTTAAGTTCCTTATATTCCATGTGCGAATTTACATTTTCCTTTAGTCTCCTAGTCGCATAATGGAAAAGGAATATTCCATGTTATCTGGCGACTCTAAGACTACCTCTAGTCTCATGATCTCGTGAAGATAAATAATATTATCATTTGTTCTAGAGACTCAGCAATGGTCATTGGATCATGTTATGATCAGAAGGTAGTCGCTAAGTCTCTTGAAGTAACCCAAAGTTAGAAAAAGATCCAGAGATCTCGCAACTCAGTGCATTTCTAATCCTCCAGATGCAACCTGAGTTCAAGTTGGGTCAAGTTTAGATCCTTTCCATTGCGTAATCTTGTGAAATAACCATAATCAGACAAAGTGATAAGAGATTACAAGAATGCTTAGTCGCCAGGTCTCTGAGTGAAATCATGGTTAGAGGGCGGGTTTGGTCAAAGGGTCAAAGACTGCAACATTAGCAATCATTGGTAAATCACAGTGTGACATCTGATAGTAGGTGGGCCCAATTTTTATGTTTGTCATTGAGTCTCGTAACCATGGTAGAATATTCCAAATCATTTGACAATTACAAGATTGCTTTAGTTGCTTGGTCTCATAGAGAAAGGGAATATTCCAAGGCTATTTAGAGACTTCTCGACAATCATTGATCTTGATCTGATCCTGCGGTGGTCGCGTGATCTTATAATGAAATCATGGTTAGGTGAAATATTTAATGACTCAGAGACAAAGGATTTAGTGAACCATGGTTAAGATGAGTCAGAGCTGAGTTAAGGTTTGAAATCAATGCAAAGGCAATCTCCATGCAAGTTTGACAGGATCAAATGGTTGGCGTTATGAATTAAAGAAAAGATGTAGTCTATTTAATGTGTGAGGCAATGTGCCATGATGCCACATGTTCCTGGTCTAATATACTCAATTGTGTTGTTGCTGAATGAAATTAGGGTTGTAGAGATTTAAGTACAAAGATATGTTTCTAAGCATTGATGCAATTGAAGATCTTTCGCTTGTCGCTAAGTCTCATGATGAACTCAGAGTTAACAAAGACATCTTGCAACTTAGAGACTGAGGTGAATGGAAGACCCAAGGTTAGGGGTTAGTTTGATGTGGGTTAAAGGTAAAGGCATTGAAGTAGAGATCGACGACTATGTTTAAAATAGGAGATTCACAATTTTCTCGGTAGTTGATATAGGAATCCGTGCCACCTGTGAATGTTAAGGTTTAAATATTCAAATATATGAAAATCTAATTCTCAGAGTTCATGGTGGTGGCATGATTTCTCAGGAATTTGATAGAGAGACAGATTGAGCTGACTTATCAGGGCTGCATTTATGGTGACAGAGAAGATATCCAAGGCATATAAGACCATTTCACATATTTCACGATGCATTTATGAGAAGAATTGATAGTATTAGGGTTTCTAATTATTCTATTGCATATGAATTGCAAACCTAATTCCTAAATCAGATTGAATCTTGATCTTGTGTGCTAGAGGAGTAGTGTATATAAGTTAGTTTTAGAGTTTTTTAGCTTAGAATTTTCCAGTTGTAAAAGTTATCTGAGACATTCTTTCTGCCCTCTAATTTTGGCAATTTGTAATCTTTCATTGGAATCTAGCCTTTGTGGGAATTATCTGTGACATTTTTTCTGTCCTCTAATTTCCCTCTTTCTGTATTTTCTCTTAATGAATATGATACACTATTTTATATCAGAGAAGTCTTAGATTCCAAATCCCTTCTCTTTTTCAGCATCTTTGCATGCTATTTTAGATGATTTGGTTTAGATAGTTTATGGATTTTGTTCATCCCTAACTATTTTGTCTCATTTTTGCATCCATTTTCTAAAGTGAACATTTGCTTGCAGGTCACAATTTGTGTCTAAATTTCTTAGGAAAGCTATTGTTTGTGAAATCTTTCTTTCCTTGAATAACCTCTTTCTAGTTCAGACCTCTCTATGAAATACTTATGCAAGCCTGTTCAAAAATATTGTGTTCTATTAGATCTAAGAGTCTTCATGCTAGTGTGGCCACTATTTTATCTTCATATTACTTTTGGTGTATCACCTAGTAGGATAGCTTTCTTATTTAGTTATTTCCCTTTTATGCATTCCTTCTATCCCTTTTCCCTCAAGATTTTACTTTCATGTTAAGAAGTGAATTTGGGTGATTATCCAAGAGGAACCAGCCTAGAACCTGGAGGTCTCCTTTCAGGTAGCAAAGGTCCCACAACCTGGAAATGATTCCCATGTTATACTAGATTATCAAGACTATGAGAGCTTGACCTAAGGTGCACAATTTAGTGTATAACAATTTTGGCATGCCCGGTGGGACCACAAAAGAAGTTTATTTTCAAAGATATGTTATCTCTGATATGTTGATAACATATTACAGACCTAGAAGAGGTCATTGTGCTGCCTATCTGGCAAATTTGGAAGGTCTATTGGTTTTCAAAGATCAAGTAATGGTATGCTTCAAATCTTTCATTTTCAAAATTCTAGCTAATTGCATGAGTAGACATGTCAAGTTATTATGGATAGTCGGGTTACTCACCATCCTATCATGAGAATAATACTCAATGGGCTAAGCAGCCATATGAGAATCATCCAAAGCTTGCTTTTACCCCAAGCTACCATATCATAGTAGGGTGTCAATATGCCCCTAATCAATATATCCCTGCACATGCTCATGAGCATAATCTCCAATGGGAGGCATCATGGGCACAAAAGAGACAACAAGAGAATCAAGAGATGCAGGCTCATCATGCTTGCCACCCACCCTCCCCTACTCAGCCTAATTGGAAACATACCCAAAACTATAACCAGTCTTAGGGAGGATATTCCATACCTAAACAACACACATATATTCCCAATCAGCCCCAAGGCTCAGTCCTTTTGTTAAGAAAGGAGTGTGAAAAGACAAAGAGTTTGTTGTTAGACATGATTAAGTAGTTGTCTAAGATAGGGAGAAGAAAGACATGGAAGATCAAAGCTATGAGCAAGAGTTAGTTTCTAACCAAATGGAAAAGGCCCTTGGTGATGAGTAGAAAATGAACCAATGGAAACAAGAGCTTAAATGCCAAGCTGATATTGAGACATCAAAGCTAAAATCACAAATTGATGAGAAAGAGGCTCTTAAATATGAAATTACAAGATGGAATGCTCATCTCTCCCAAAAGCCTACACATGAAGAGCCTATAAAGTGTTCATTTCCAAGCTTTAGTGACATCCTTCAAGCACATGAACCTATTATAGAGCAATCACAGCCTTATGATGGTCAACAACAACCAAAGGATTATATTGAGACAGAGATAGCTACAAAGGAGCAACCAGGATGATAGAGGCTTCAATTTTACAAGCTTCAGGGAAGGTATTCCTTCTATGTCTACCCCTAAGCCCTCTCAATTTCACATCCCATGTTTTAAGGAAAAAATTTCTTTCCAAGAGCCTATACTTGAGGAGTTTCAGTCCACCACTCTACAAGGGTAGTCTGTTCAAGAAAATTGTCTATCCCAAGAGACCCTTCAGGCCTCTGAAGATAATGAACTACCATGGAAACCACAATGGACCCTACCTCTTGGATATCAGATGCCAAGTATTTTCAAGGATATTAATCAAGTATCAAAGCAAGAACCTATGGTAGATGAGCTTTCATGTGATGGGGAGGAAAGAAAATCAGAGGTATCAGTGCTGAGTGATGACTCTGATAGGTTGAGACAATATGATGAAGATATGGAGATTAATGCCCAACCTGAGCTCTTGGTTGTTAGTTTTTATGAGCTCCCCCTTTTCATTGATGAAGAAGAAGACATGCCATTTCCCATGGGTGAAGTTCAATTAGAACAAAAGGTTCACCATCAACAAGGGATTGATAGAGAGGAAGATGTCATGTCTTGGTCTGATGGGCTGCCTAGTTTTGTTGAGTAGGATGAGAAAGATGTAGTGATGCCCCCATATATATTTTTGCAGTAGATAGAAGGGTATGATCCTAATGATATGCTAATTCATGAGCATGCAAATATGGAAGAGATTTTCCAAGAAAATAACATAGACAAAAACCCTGAAGAACATGATTTCTCTAACATCATAGAAGGTTTTTGTGACATATTATGTGAGGAATCCCTATTCCCTGGAGCAGAGATTCAAAGTTACATGCCTATTGAAAGAGGTCTAGTCTTGGATTACTCTCTTTTTGAAGATCTTATACATGAATATAAGTTGGAACCATTTCCAGATCTTCAGGGGATTAAAATTTATGAAGAGCTTTCTGCTTGCTCTATTGAGGATAAAGATCCTCTGTCCATGGAGAATGAGTTGATAGGATTGCCTGTACTGCAGTTTGACTCTCAAGATTTGAGTGAAAATCATAAGGATTCTGTCAAAGAGAACCCCAAGTTTTTCATCTCGATAAGCTATCCCATCAGATGCTTGGCCAAGAGGGAGTTTATTGAGACATCTCCATATAATCAATTTGAGGTGAGTAAACTTGATCTTATTTTTGCAGAGGCAGTTCTATGTTTTTTGACATATTTTTATGTGCCTCATATCCTACCAGCTATCCTTATACATTCCATGCAAAATATATTAATGAGGAAGGGTAGTTATTTTAACATTCCAGTGAATGGTTTTGTTTAACCAGTTTTTTGCATTGGTTAGTTTAGGTTAGGTTAGTTTCCCTGATTTCTTACTGCTTTTAGTTTAGTTTCTTGCTTTCTAAGAAGTGCTTGTGCATAGTTCATGGTTCCTCTTCCCTATTTCAATATTTTCCAAAGGGTTCTATTTTGATTAGAAGATGACTCTATGCCCAATGGATGTCAAAGGCTACTGGTTCTCAATGTCTAGTAGGTAGACATCCCACAGAAATCACTAAAATGTTATCCAAAATTTCTCCATCTGGTAAATCTTTTGCTACAAGTGGAGTAAATGTGGCTCCCACAAGGGTAGATCCTAGCCTGTGAAAATCTTTAATTTTTCTAGTCTTGGTTGTGGCCTCTGCTATGTTTTTAGCTCTCTAGTCTGCCTAATTCATGCAAAATATTCTAAGTATAAAATCCCTCTGTGAATTTGGTAGAAAACCCTATTTGTTTAGTGCCCTTTTCTATTTTCTCATTACCTTTTTGGGCCCCTTAAGTTCCTTATATTCCATGTGTGCATTTACATTTTCCTTTAGTCTCATAGTTGTATAATGGAAAAGGAATATTCCACGTTATCTAGCGACTCTGAGACTACCTCTAGTCTCATGATCTCGAGAAGAGAAAGAATATTATCATTTGTTCTAGAGACTCAGCGACGGCCATTGGATTGTGTTCTAATCAAAAGGTAGTCACTAAGTCTCCTGAAGTAACCTGAAGTTAGCAAAAGATCCAGAGATCTCACGACTCAGTGTATTTCTAATCCTCCAGATGTAACCTGAGTTCAAGATGGGTCAGGTTAAGATCCTTTCTGTCACGTAATCTTGTGAACTAACCATAATTAGACAAAGTGATAAGAGATTACAAGACTGTTCAGTCACCGGGTCTCTGAATGAAATCACGGTTAGAGGGCTGGTTTGGTTAAAGGGTCAAAGACTGCAGCATTGGCAATCATCAGTAAATCACAGTGTGACATCTGATAGTAGGCGGGCCCAATTTTCATGTTTTTAGCTGAGTCTCATAACCATGACAGAATATTCCAAATCATTCAGTGATTATGAGATTGCCTTTAGTCACTTGGTCAAGATAGGGAATATTCCAAGGCTATTTAGAGACTTCTCAATGGTCATTGATCTTTATCTGATCCTGCGGTGGTCACGTGATCTCATAATGAAATAATGGTTAGGTGAAAGATTCAGCAACTTGGAGACAAAGGATTCAGTGAACCATGGTTAAGATGAGTCAAAGCTGAGTTAAGGTTTGAAATCAACACAAAGGTAATCTCCGTGCAAGTTTGACAAGATTGGACGGTTGGCGTTATGGCTTGAAGAAAAGATGTAGTTTTTTTAATGTGTGAGGCAATGCGCCATGATTCCATGTGTTCTTGGTTTGATATAATTAGTCGCATTATCACTGGATGAAATTAGGGTTGCAGAGATTTAAGTACAAAGATATGATTCTGACCATCGATGAAATTGAAGATCTTTCACTTGTCATTGAGTCTCATGATGAACTCAATGTTAACAAAGATATCTCATGACTTGGAGACTGAGGTGATTGGAAGACCCAAGGTTAGGAGTTAGTCTGATGCGGGTTAAAGGTAAAGGCATTAAAGTAGAGATCAATAGTTGTGTTTAAAATAGGAGATTCACAATTTTCTTGGCCGTTGATACAGGAATCCATGCCACCTGTGACCGTTAAGGTTTAAATATTCAAATATATGAAAATCCAATTCTCAGCGTTCATGGCAGTGGCATGATTTCTTAGGAATTTAACAAAGAGGCAGATTGAGTCAACTTATGAGGGCTACATTTATGGTTATAGGGAAGATATCCAAGGCATATCAGATCATTTTAGATATTTCATGATGCATTTATGAGTATAATTGATAGTATTAGGGTTTCTGATTATTCTATTACATATGAATTGCAACCCTAATTCCTTAATTAGATTGACTCTTGAGCCTGCGTGCTAGAGGAGTAGTGTATATAAGTTAGTTTCAGAGTTTTTTAGCTTAGATTTTTCCAGTTGTAAAATTTATCTGAGGCATTCTTTCTGCCCTCTAATTTTGGAAATTTGTAATCTTTCATTGGAATCCAGACTTTGTGGGAATTATCTGTGACATTTTTTCTATCCTCTAATTTCCCCCTTTCTGTATTTTCTCTTAATGAATATGATACACTATTTTATATCAGAGAAGTCTTAGATTCCAGAGCCCTTCTCTTTTTCAGTATCTTTGCATGCTATTGTAGATGATTTGATTTAGATAGTTTGTAGATTTTGTTCATCCCTAACTATTTTGTCTCATTTCTCCATCCATTTGCTGAAGTGAATGTTTCCTTGCAGGTCACAATCTGTGTCTAAATTTCTTAAGAAAGCTATTGTTTGTGAAATCTTTTCATTCCTTGAATAAACCCTTTCTATTTCAGACCTCTTTGTGAAATACTTATGCAAGCTTGTTTAGAAAGATTGTGTTCTATTAGATCTAAGAGTCTTCATGCTTGACCTAGAGTGCAAAATTTAGTGTATAACAATAACAACAAGGATATTCACCCTTCTTCTCTTTGAACCCGGAGGCTTAGGGAGGCTAACCTATCAGATTCACTTCTCCAAGGAATCAACAAAAGCATTTTCACTATTCAATGCAATTCACAAACATTTATGTTCTTAAACAGAAAATGGAAAATGATTTGAATTAATGATTTGATGAAGAAACTGCAAGACAAGAAAGAGACCAGTGCCTTATCTATTGGGCAACAGATTCAAAAAAATGTGCATTCCCAGGAAACCCTCACTCCAAACTTAAAAACCCGAATGGAATGCATTGCAAGCCATTCTTCTCATTTCAATACCTGGACATCAGATTCATATGCAAACTGATAATTCTCAGAATTTAAAATCAAGACTTACTCTCTCCTTGAAAGAAACTCAAATTCAAACCCACAGATGCCTTATAAATAGTATATTAACATGCCTTAAAAGTTAATACACAATAATTAAGACAATACGTACAAAGACATCAAACAAGAACTGAACATGGATTCCATTATTCTTATTAAAATTCATCTGAATCTGTACATTTGCAAGACAAAGAAACATAGAAAATAAGACTCAAGAGCCTGAATACTATCCAACAGCATAAATTTTCAACATCCGATTACAATCAGAAGAAAATCCAGATATAGGGGAAAGGAAAAAAATCTCAGTCACCGACACCTATCTATCCCCAAAAATATCTGCAACTGTAAAAATTTGATATGATCTAGACTCAAAAGGCTCACAAAATCAAAATCCTCATTCTGAGACCTTTCCGGTGATTTATGATACTTGATATTTTTGGTGAAAATTGCCCTCTGAATCACTTAAAAAAATTTCCCTTTCATGCAAACTTTCAGAATATGTTGAAATATTTGAATGTATTTTCAATAGTTGGACTATTAAATTGAAATGATATTTCATTTTGATATTCTACACATATTATCTCTATTTTCTGCATTTTTACCTCATAAGTCACCAGAATTTGACACTTGGCACATGCTAATTTGCTGCTTTAAACTGGCCTTCTTAACTCACCTTTAACTCCTGCTCATCTGGAGACTTGGAGACTAAGCAGTCTCTAGATCCCTAAAAGTTTTCCTTGACCTTGAGTCTATTTAGATACTTGGAGACTAACTTAGTCTCTAAGTCTCTGAATAAATTTGCTAACCATGGGTTTGTTGGGTGACTTGGAGACTAAGGCTAGTCTCTAAGTATCTAGATCTCACTTAACCGCACCTTAACTGCACCTTAACTACAGTTAACCTGCACTATGTAGTCTCCAAATCTCTGAAGAAATCAACTAACCATAGGTAAATATGGAGATCTCATGACTAAGTTGAATCTATCTCGCGACTACGCGACTGCGGTTAGTCACCCAGTCTCACATGGTTAAGCACTTCACCATAGGCATCTCGCAACCACGTGACTGGCAGTTATCTCCTAGTCGTGGCGGTTATCTAGTTTGGTGGTCATCTTCATGCAACTTCGTGACTAGCCACCACGTGTCCCATCTGCCTCATCACCATTGGTGCCACCTATATGAAAAATTTCTTCTTGGTCACTTGGGTACACTTCCCAATGCACCACCAAATTTCCTCCAGGAACACATCCCAATGCCCAGTTTGCCTACACATGCACATGAAGAGAGCCTCCTGCTCCTCTTCACATCTACTTATGTATGCCTTGTTTCTTATAAACATTTCAGTTTTCCATTGTGGGGACAATGTGGGACTAATTTTTTGAATGTTTTAAAGCCTTTATGCATTTTTACTCCAAAATAATGAGGCCCACCATGCACTGTAACTATCCAACCAATGGGCCCACCATAAGCCTATTGGCTCCTTACAACATGATGTAAGTGCTTTTGTATTTAAATCATTTAAAATCCCTATTTCCCGTGCATGTGGGATAATGGCGCTTACCATTTTCAAGCTTTTAAGCCTCTCTCTATATGCTACACAACCCTCTTTCTTCCTTGTATTGGTATCTCTTTGGTTATAATCTTCACATTCAGTGTGGGTTTCCTTTGGTATTTTATCTCACTACTTGGCTCCATGAATTACGCAAGCTTCTCTGTCTGCAATGTCTGTATTTTTTAAAACTTACTTTATCTTACCATGTATGCTGCACAAGCTATTAACACATTCCAATATGCATTTTTTGTATCTTCAGCTCGTATCCTTCATTTTATGTGGAGTTTCCTTCTAGTTTTATGTGCTAGATTTCTTTTAATGTTATTAAAACATTCTCCCTAAACTTCTGCGCAAGGCTATCCCAGTTTCTTTTTAGATGCCTTAGTTTCCTATTATATCCGCAATAAATTCCCTTCACATCATTTGAATGAGAACATCTTAGAAAGTGTTTGCTTGGACAAGTCATTTCGGGAGACCACTAAAGAGCTTTTTTCTTGATTCTTTCACTTAGAAATCGGTCATAGGAAGTTCAATTCTACCTCTCCGCCAACTGCCCTAGCCTTGGCTTCCTCGGACATCCATGTGCCTATTGATGCCGATTAAGACTCGGTGCCTCGCAGGCATTACTAATTGAACTTGTTTGGTACAAATTCTTCCTTTACCAATGAGTACCAAAAAACACATGCAACCAATTATTTGATTACAGATATTGAGCGACGAACAAAAACTTGAATATTTCCAATTGGGCCATAAAAGAGTAGGGCGCACGAACGAGATAGGGCAAGAAGGAAGAGAATTCCCCAAAGGAATAAAAATTATATCACTTACTAATGGTGACACATTCTCGACCAACATACGCAGGAATTGGGTCGATAAGTGAGGTTACTCTTGACCCCTTTTGGCACTCATCCGAATTGCTCAAATTGGATTGGTTTCCTGGTTGCTTTGTCTTCTCGCTAAACTTTAAGAACAATAATTTGACCACTTTTCTTACATGTGGGGCAAGTTTTCTATTTCCTTGGTTTGGGATACACCATTCTTTCCAATCCATTGTACACTCTTAAAGTTAACCCTTCTCCCTTTTTTTATGCTCCTTGGTGTTTGGCATGAGCTCTTTGTGGAGCCTCTACATATTCAACCTTTAATCCTTATGCCACACAACCCTCTTTTGAATCCATTGCATATGGAACAAATCCAAGAAAGGAGAACACTTAAATCATTCATATACATTGCATAAGCATATTCAACAAGTATTTTGG
The DNA here is from genome assembly GCA_018584345.1 of Thuja plicata. Classification (NCBI taxonomy): domain Eukaryota; kingdom Viridiplantae; phylum Streptophyta; class Pinopsida; order Cupressales; family Cupressaceae; genus Thuja; species Thuja plicata. The sequence continues at coordinate 951,722 of MU227181.1, forward strand.
GGAGTGTTGAATTGTAAGAATGATGATCAAACCTATGATCATGACTTGTCCTTAATTTTATTCCTGCACATAGTATAGACATGCATATATAGGACAACAATACTAAATATTTTAGGTTTTGTGATCTGCAAGCAAACTTGTCCCACCAATAGAAAATGGCCTTGGGAACAAGCATTAAAAACTGATCAAAAAGCCCTTTATCATTAAGTAGTCTAAAATCCATGCTCTCGTCCAATATGTGAATATGTATGCCAAAGGGATTTTCTAGATTCAACTCCATGTGCAAGGAGTAATTGATCAAAGATGGTGATTCTAAAAAAATATGCAAGTGCAAATGTCAAGACATTAGAAATTTTGTTGATGATAAGTGACCAACACTTAGTCATTCACTTAGGAAGTTTTAGTTGGCTATCACTGTGGCCGAGCTAAAACTATGCAAGGCCGAGCAACATTGCCGAGCAGTATTCAGTTTTCCTAGTTACATTACCGAGCCGAGTTACATTCTGAGCCAAGTAGGATACATAGATGTTAAGTGCTGAGCGACAGAGAAGTCAAGTTCTGAGTAGAAAAATTTTTGTATACATGTCTGGAATGATTCAAACTTCGAGGATAAGTGATCAGGCCGAATTTTATAAGCTTTTTGGGCTGACTTATGTATGCATTTAATATTTTTCTACAAAGTTATTTATGCATTTAGTTGTTTTATCCTATGCATGATCTATCATTAGATCTAGATCTCTCTATCAGACTTGAATAGATATATTAGATTTCTTCTAAACCCTATTTTGTGTGAGTAAGAAGAGAGTAGATGAAGTGTGTGGTGACTAAATTTTGAAGTGAAATGCATAGAGGGTTATTTTGTTAAGAAGCAGAGATCAAGCAGCGAGACAACACAGTGAACAACAGAGTAAAGTTATATCAGATTGTGAGATCATAGAAGGTACTGGAAAGAGGAGTTCTGTCATTAGCATCGGAGTGCATAATGAAGGATCGATACTTGAGACATTCTAATCATTGTATCAGGTGAAAATCTCTTAACAGATTGGTTCTAGCAGACCTTTCTTAATCCCCTAGCAGAGTGCTTACTTTATTGTAAGTTGAAATCCTTTCACAGGGTAGATTGTAATGATCTTTAGCTCTTAACCGGGTAGACCTTTAACAGGGTAGATTGCATTTTGTAATCAACATTTGTAGCCTTAAAAGGAACACTTTATTACTGCATTAGTGGAGAATTTTGTGGGTGTCATCCCTACCCCAGATTTACCTATTTGGGTTTCTGGGTTACCAAGTTTTTGTGTTATGAGTTATTTATTTCATTGTGTGCATGCTATCTGATATTACATTAGATTCATATATGTATGAATGTGGATCAGTTTGTTTTAAGTGTTTAATTTTGAAGATCTGATTCACCACCCCTCTCAGTATCTTGCTTTCCCATTATTGTATTTCCAAAAATTGGTATCAGAGCTCAGTTCTCTAAAAAGGTCATAATCAACTTGAGAATATAGATCTTGAGATGGATATCTACAAGATGGGTAAAGTCATTTAGAATCAAAAGATTGATATTCAGCTAGCACTACAACAGCTTGAGACAACAAGACAGGAATTAAAGAAATCCTTGATTGCAAGGAAAGATTTGGCCAAACTAATGAATGACACTCATTATCAGGAAGAGGACACCACAAATCTATTTTAGAATGGAGATTCTATTTAGAGTGATGCAGCAATAGAAAATCTATTGGAAAAGAACAGTGCACTATGTGAAGAAGTCAACAACTTGAAAAAGGAACAAGAAGCCCAATCAATAAGAATGTGTGAAGTTGTTGAACATAAAAATAAAGTTGAAGATGACAAGGCTATGGCAGAAGAAGACAAAAGAATGATGACTATCATACTTGATGAAAGAAAACATGATGTACAAACAATGATCATCAATCAAGTTGACATGGAAAATAATTACTACTTGTGAATCAGGAGATCAGTAGGAAAGACTTCAAGATTGTAAATCTTAGATCTGAGAACATTCAGTTGAAAGATGAATTGAGATCTGAGAAAGAACTTAATAACAAAGTGAATGATCTGAGTGCAGTTATGAGCTACTTTGAAAAACTGGTGGAAGCATCAAGAAGACCTAAATATTCTTCTGGATCAGGTCACACTGAACAACATACAACCACTAAAGATGGAGAATCATCTAAGATAGGTGAAAGAAGGCATGCAAAGCCAAGAAACAACAAACCTATTTTCCACCACCGTGGGAAACCAGGTCATACAACAAACATTTACCGAAGCAAGAATGGTAAGTCCAATCCTAAAACTAACTTTAATGGTTATTGCTTTAACTATAATAAGTTTGGACATCAAGCATGTGAATGTAAGACAAAGGCAAGAAAAACACCTAGACTCAATGGTAAT
>MU227181.1:958942-971933 GCA_018584345.1 Thuja plicata
AGAAATAAAATTGGAAGTTATGAAGATTGCTAAGGAAAGCTGGGATACTACATTTGAATCCACCCTGTAGCTTCATAAACAATTTTTGGATAAGTACAACTTAACCCCACCAACAATCAGTGACAAAAACAAGGGGGAAATTGGTAAGGAAGTTGGAAAGGATACATTATGATACATCAGTATATAACATGTACACTTGTATATATTTTTGAAGGCATGTAAACTTTTTGTATGAATTATACTGACTATATTCCTAGGGGGAGTACTTAGTATACTTAGGAAACATTTTGATGAGATGAATGGAAGTAATGATAAGTGTGTTTTTGCCACTAATATCAAAGGGGGAGATTGTTAATCTCTAAGTTCTATTGATGATTAGTGGCCAACACTTAGTCATTCACTTAGGCAGTTTTAGTTGGCTATCACTGTGGCCAAGCTAAAACTATGCAAGGCCGAGCAACATTGCCGAGTAGTATTCAGTTTTCCTAGTTACAATGCCGAGCTGAGTTACATTGTCGAGTTGAGTAGGATACATAGATGTTAAGTGCCGAGCGACAGAGAAGTCAAGTTCCGAGCAGAACAATTTTTGTATACATGTCTAGAATGATTCAAACTTCGAGGATAAGTGATCAGGCCGGATTGTATAAGCTTTTTGGGCCGACTTATGTATGCATTTAATATTTTTCTACGGAGTTAGTTATGCATTTAATTATTTTATCCTATGCATGATCTATTGTAAACATCAATTATAATACCATCAAGGTATGGGTATTAGATCTTGATCATTGATCTAGATCTCGCTATCAGACTTGAACAGATATATTAGATTGCTTCTAAACCCTATTTTGCATGAGTAAGAATATAGAAAATGAAGTGTGTGGTGACTGAATTTTTAAGTTAAATGCACAGAGGGTTATTTTGTTAAGAAGCAGAGATCAAGTAGCACAGTGAACAACATAGTAAAGTTATATCAGATTGTGAGATCATAGAAGGTACTGGAAAGAGGAGATCAGTCATCAACATCATAGTGCATAATGAAGGATCAATACTTGAGACATTCTAATCATTGTATTAGGTGAAAATATCTTAACAGAGTGGTTCTAGTAGACCTTTCTTAATATACTAACAGATTGCTTACTTTATTGTAAGTTGAAATCCTTTCACAGGGTAGATTGTAATGATCTTTAGCTCTTAACTGGGCAGACCTTTAACAGGGTAGATTGCATTTTGTAATCAACATTTGTAGCCTTAACAGGCACACTTTATTACTATAGTAGTGGAGAATTTTGTGGGTGTCATCCCCACCCCAGTTTTACCTATTTGGGTTTCTGGGTTACCAAGTTCTTGTGTTATGATTTATTTATTTCATTGTGTGGATGCTATCTGATATTACATTAGATTCATATATGTATGAATGTGGATTAGTTTGTTTTAAGTGTTTAATTTTGAAGATCTGATTCACCCCCCTTCTCAGTATCTTGCTTTCCCATTATTTTATTTCCAATAGTGCAAGGAGTAATCGATCAAAGATGGCGATTCTGAAAAACTATGCAAGTGCAAACATCAAGACAGTAGAAATTACAAATGGATTAGGCTTTGCAAAAATAGAGAATCATGTCTTGAGACCCAAATATCGATCCAGGTAGTATACTTATATACAAGGAGATCATGTCCACAATTGGCATCCTAAGGAAACCATCTGATGTGAAGCTATAACCCTCTGAAAAATAGCAACTCTACAAAAAATGATTCTATTTACACTGTAAACCTGCATAAATTGCTCTTGATTTTGATTCCGCAAACCCATCAAAAGGGACCCTCAGAATGTGAACCTCTGAAAATGAATTCACCTTCATATATGGAATATGAATCTCTAGTTAACTTGCTTTGATGATCAATTTATCAACTAATACTAATATGCAAAGTCAGCACTTCACAACTTTGTTAACTTAAACTCAGTAAATATGCATAAATTGGATTTGGAATCAGCTTAAGAAAGTGACCAAACAGATTGGTCAAGGTAAAAAAATATTTAGGGAAGTACACTTCCAAGTCTAAAATGCAAATTTTTTTTTAATTATACTTGACCTTGAACCAGGTGCAAACAATGAAACCACAAAGTAGGTCACTTAATTTTGGATTCTGCATATTCAGTGAAACTTTTAATAAAATTGAAACGAAAACAGATTGGCAAACTGCTCTAATGGATTCATCATGATCTGGAAATAAAAATATATGAGATATTTGACCACTAGAATATGATGCAAAAGGAGTTTTTTCAATTTAACCAACTAGTCAAAATTTATAATCAGTCAAATCGGGCAATTCAGATTTCTAGGCAGGACAAAGAAACTAGACATTTCTAGGTAACCGACTTTGGGGAATTCTAAAACCTATCAAATAGACTCAAAATGGCTTCAGATTTGACACATTGGTTCTTCAATATACATGTTAAACATTACCAAAGTGGTAGGATATGAAATTTAATAGGGCACAAGTTATTCAAAGGAAAACTAGGCCTGTTACAACAAATTGATACTTAGGTGACATGTAGAATTTGACAAGTGCTCAAATCAAGACATCACTAAACAACTCAAAACTTGAAACTAATGAATTGGGACATCTTCATATGCCTAGAAAAGAGTGATGAACACCTGACCTGTATGATAAAATTCAAAATTGTATCCGGGCAAATAGGCTCAAAAAACACTTATAGGGGGTCAAAATGCAAAGTACTAATAAAACACTAAAAAATCCTTGTTGTATTTTTGAGTACCAACACCCTCTTCTATAATACTGATAATGGGGGGAAATTTAAGAAAAAGGATCTGAAGGAGATATGTTCTAAGTTCAAAATCACTTAGCACTAGTCTTCCATCTATTATCCTTAGGGTAATGGACAGGTAGAAGCATCAAACAAAGCGATCCTTAAAATCCTGCATCACATAGTTCACAAGTCTAGACAAAATTGGCATCTCCAAATCAATCCAACTCTCTGGGTATATAGAACAAGTATACGAACATCGATAGGGTCCATTCCCTTTGCTTTGTTTTATGGAGTGGATGATGTGCTACCTATGAGGTTGAGATTCCTACTCAGCGAGTCTCTCTTAAAGGCCTCATCACTGATGATGACAATAGTATATCTCGGTTGCAAGAGTTGGAACTACTAGATGAATGTCGGAAAGTGGCATTCAATCACCTCAAAGAATATCAAAAATGGATGTCTAAGAGCTATAACAAGAAGGTTTGACCAAGGGACTTCCAAGTGGGTGATCTCTTTCTGAGAGAGAACCCTAGGAATCAACAACAACGGGTCCAAAAGGGAAAATTTGAACCAAATAGGCTTGGTTTGTATGTTGTCAATGCAGTATTTTGGTCCAATGCCTATCAACTCTCCACCACTGAAGGAGAGAAACTCAAGGATCTATTCAATGCCCTTCTTCTGAGACTATTCTATAGCTGAGACATCATCAGAATGCTCATGTACATAGTAAAGTCCTTAAAAAATCCTAAAAATTGCAATATGTCCTACAAAAATTCAAAAAATAGGAAATGTACTACTTGGTGGATGAAGTTTCTCATTCACAAATTCTTCTAGTCTTACAAGAAAGGGCAGTCATGTGAATAGTTGTCTTCTTCTTTTCCCCCAAAATCCATTCGGATAATTTTTTGTATACCTTGTCACGAGGGCACATGGCTTGTGTTGTCTCTGGTTTGATGATATTTCCCACAATTCTACAACTATATCTACCTGTTCAAAAGATCTATTCTATATCCAAAAATACAAAAAAAAATCAAAACATTCAAAAATAAAAAAGGAAAAAAGGAAAAAGGTGCCATTGATGAAAACTTGACAAATAGGTGTCATGGTAGCAAAAAAAAAGAATTTTTGCCAAGAAGGTAAAAATCCGGTAAACAAGCGCCTCTTGTTCTGCAATGCTATATCTATCACAACATCACTTGGCTCTGTACAGTTTCTTTCCTACTTTCCTGCTTTCATTTTCTCATGTACATGCTCTTAGTTACCTTCAAGAAACCAAATTAAATGGATTGAAATAGGTCATACTCTAGGGACAACCTTCCTGGTCTAGGAGGCATTGTCCTATTACTTTTCAGAATTTGTCTCGCATTAGTAACTAGTGGTTCTCACTGTGTTTGTCTATTGATGCCTAGCTATTAATGAGATCTCTCTACATAATAATCTCTCTCATGTCAGTCACCAGTGGTTCCCACTATGTCCTTCTATTGTCATCGTACTGATGAGATTTTATTTTAAACAATGTATATCTACATTTTGACATCAATTCGTTGAAGTTGGAGTTGTACTCAGTGCTCTGTCTTGGCAATCCTTTTCTTCAGTTTGTACATAGATTTCAGTCACTTTCATGACACATTGGGTCTTTAGAGAACCCTCCTGACTTGCAACCAATCCAGAATCATAACCTGGGAGCAATCAAGTCAACTTTTTCCTTGCAGCATGAGTCAAGTAAGTCATCTTTAGATTACACTAGAGTCAGTAATATTGTCAATTCTGAAAGACAACTCAATACTGACACAAACAGGTGTTTCTCAACACCATAATCAACAGTGTTTCTTAACACTATCTTTGGATGCATATGTGTTTCTTAACACACATTAATATCACAAATGTAAACAATAGATTGATAGCAATCAAACACAAAGCACTCACAAGCACAACATTGTTTCTCAAAACCCCTATACATATACACATCCAAAAAATTTGAAACAGGCTAAAGTATGCTAAAATTCTATTTGTATGCTGTCTGTTTTCATTGATTTTCATTAATCTTTTCTTTGTCTACTACTTGTTGGTGTGGTCCCAATGATCCAACAACATAAAAAAATAGGGTTTATGTGATTAGAGATTCTGTATTAAGGTGGAAAAGCCTCAATCCCTCGATCCTATTTATTTGTATGCCAAGGTGAGGTCAAAACTATCTCCTTGACTGTTATTTCTCTTCTTGTTTATGTAAGATCACACTCATGGTTATCTTGGCTTTGAATTCCTTGATACTGGTGTACTCTTGCTATATCAAACTGGAAACAACATTCAGGTCATCTTGGATTTGAATTCCTTGATACTGGTGTACTCTTGCTATATCAAACTGGAAACAACATTCAGGTCATCTTGGCTTTTGTGCCTCGATGCTTATATTGGTTTCCCATATCTTATCTGATGAAAGTCATATTCATATTCTTATGGTTACAGTGGCACCAGTAAGGATTGTATCGACTCCAATGTTCCAAAAAAATTCTCTGTGAGGAAAACTATTCATTAATGGGTCCAACAATAATGTCCTAGGGATTGCATCTAGCATAGGATTGCAATTTTAATCTAGACTTGCATCACAACAATGTTTTGATGGTCACTTCATTGTGTTTTCCTGGATTTTTAAGACGATGGATTCTTAGTCAACATTCTGGCTTCATCATGACTGCACAAGTGTTCGATCCTCACTCTCAATCTTCAAAAGTTCTTTTGGTTAGCATCTGTCATACATCATGACACCCTACATGAGATGTTTGTACCATATACATTACATTTACATATCTCCTTTCACAAGTGCATTAACATAAGTCATCTGCATACATACACATCTACGTCTACATATCCATGTCATAAAATCAAAACATGTGCATTTCATATATATTCTTGCATACATTTTCATACATCTAGGCATCTAATCATCTAGCATACATCTCATAAAGTACAACATGACAAAGTGCAATGATACCAAAAGAAGAGCTCATATATATATATCATGTGATACAATATGCAATGATACAAAGATGCCAATGCATCATATACATCATGTGATACAATATGCAAGATTGATAAAAAAGAGATGAATCTAACTCTAGCCCTCTCCCTCATCACCCAAAGGAGGTGGAGGAGGAGGCATATCTGCATGAGGTGGTTCCTGAGCGCCATATGAAGCTCTGGCATATGCTAATAATCTTGACACCTTCTCTACTCCATCATGTACTACACCAACATAAGCCACAGAGTAGTAGGCTTCTCAAGAGGACCGATATTGTATCTCCTCCCGAGACCTCTCTAGCTACTCTCAAACCTCTTTCAACTCCTAGTATCTTTCTGTGAGTCGGGCATCTCAGAAAGCTAGCTATTCTGAAGGTCCCAAATCTGCCTTTGCATCTACCAGACTCTCTCCCTGGATCTCTGTAGGGCATCCTGTATTTGTGATAGCGGGTCCCCTAGCACTCATCCCTATGCAGGATGCTCCTGCTGTACTCGCTCCTCCTGCATCTTCTCCTACTTGGATGTCTGCTTTGTGATCCTCCGTTTGGAGTACCTCTCCTATGCCCCACTACTGTCGTACTAGGATCGATCCTCATCTACTGAAGAGGAATGGCAACCTATGTGGTACATGGCAGAGGCCCCTAATGTGGAGGTGGTTGCGGTCCCTACTATGGTGGTGGCTGTGGTACTTGTGGATGCACCACCTATGCCGGTACTCCCATCCCCTTTGGATCTATGAGATCAAGGGAACAAATGGCTAGCAAAGTACTCTCTATATGCTGGCATCATGCTGCCATCTGCCACCCCCTCCATGTAATCCTAGTGAGTCAATGGTAATGACCAAACATCTATCATGCTGTGACCAGGATCTAGCCATGCTGACCAACCCTTCCTCACCTTATCAGTGAAGCGGGTGTATGGGTAGTACTCTTGTGAAATATCCTATGGTCGGCCAAAGTGCCACCACACTCGTGTCAAAGGGAACCTCTCTATAACCGTAGTAGAGCAGCCAATCAGTGGCCATGAAAAAAATATATATCCAAGCTGGGCCTAGCATCATCCCAGTCCTCGATAGCTCTCCAAGGTCACCATATTACTACTACCAAGTCATCTAGCTGAGCCTGCCACTACTCAATTTTACCCAGCGTAGGCTGGGTCATCTGACATTTGTACCTATAAATGTAAGGCTCGTGAGGCTACCTCATATCATCATAACTGGGCCTCGATCGAGATAGGAAGGTGCTCCCATGCCCACACCTATAGTAAAAACACACCTATGACCATACTCTTCACCTCTCTATAGGAGATCTCATGCATCTCGTGGTACATATGGGCCAACATACAGTGACCCCATCCATACTGTATTGGCTCCTCCAGCATCTACTGCAACATCCTCCCCCAGCTGCACTCCAAACTGTGTTGAACATGATCTGACATCAGGTAACACCCCAGGAATTCTGCTAATACCATTGCAAAGTGATGCCTCGACCCATACTCTCTAATCACCTCCTCCCATGGGATGGCTCTACCCATGACAAGATTATCCTGTAATATCTCTTTGAGTGTTGTTGTACCTGCCCATGGCTGTACATCATACTCAACCTATGGACCATGGAAAGGAATCCTCAGTATCCTATATATATCCTTAGGGGTAACTGTTAGCTTTCCCTACAGAAGGTGGAAGGTGTTTGTCTCTGAATGGAAATGCTCCACCAGTGCTCCTAGTAATTCATGATTCACCCGAATATCGGGTACCTCACAGAGGTGTGACAATCCCAGTGTATCGATATGCCCAATTGCCTAACTAGCCTGTCGATAGCTGGATGGTGTGATCTAAAGACAATATCTGGAAACTCAACCTGCAAGACATTCAAACAAAAACGCATGATTAGTACTCAACTAATGATTAAAAGTTAATCAATGCAAAACTAAGAGATGAAGATACATAGACATCCTAAACAAGGCTACAAAGCTTACGAAAATACTAACGGATTGAACAAGAATCCGCTAAACCTCAAAATTTCTCTTCTTTACCCATGTGAAGAAGTAGCATTTGTGAAAAAATTCACACAAAGAAGTACATCACTGGGCGTGAAGATTCACTATCACATGAAGTTTTGCGAGCTTGTGCACTAGAAAACCCCCTTTCCAAGGGTTTCTCACGCAAGACGTGGGTGCCTTCCCGCGCGAGGTTATGCGAAGGTACCTGTGAGGAAATGATTTTTAGCATTTTCTCGTGCGACCTTTCACATAGGTAGGTGCGAATAACCTGGTTCTTTGTGCGAGGACCCGCAGGTTGATCTTAAAAAACCTTTAAAATGATGTTAAAAATCTACGAAATGTGAAAAAAATTGCATCAACAAGGAGGTATTCGATCACTTACCAATACCCCATATGCTATCAGCCGACTGTGATGCCTGGATTGATCGAATAGATGAGAACTCATGGGGACCACCATTTTTTCTCAGAGCTCTTCTCTCGCAAAAGTCAAATGTGAAAATGAATTGAAAAAGACCCTTTTGGCCTATATATAGGTTTTGACCTAATTTTCAAAAGTGCTCCATTTTGTGTGAAAATTTCACCCTTGGCTAAATCGACCATTCTAAATCTATTTTCAGGATCAAAATCAAAATCTGATACTTCTTTGTAGCTCAAAATCAAAATCTGACACTTCTTTGTAGCTCAAAATCAAAATCTGACACTTCTTTGTAGCTTAAAATTGCATTTAAAATTTTTTGGGACCAACGCGATCAGACGCTTGTGCAGTCAACTTTCTAATGTTGCTTTCTTGTCAGAATCATATCCAATCAACATCTTTCTCAAATCTTTGAAATTTTCATTAAAAGTCAACTTTGGTCAATCCTAGTCAAACTTGGTCAACCAGACCTCAAAATCACTCAAAATCACTTCTGAATCTTCTAGAATCATCCATAATCTATTCTGAGTTCTTCTCAACCTTTGATTCAACATCTCTCTGTGATTTATTACTTTCATCACCATTATGATGTGTCATCTTTCCATTTCACTCCCGAGGGGGTAGGTTGGTTACATCATTGAATCACTTTGAATCAATTTTAAATCAATCTGATCTAATTTCAAAAAGTCCTCATTTCTAGGGATATCTCATCACTTGGGGCATGTTCAATTTTTGTACTTCACAGTCAAAACTAGGTATTCCACAATTTTGAATCACTAGGGGCATCTTTTTTCCTTACATCTTGTCATCTATTAGGTATTTGAGCAATCTAACTCAAATCCCTAAGGATCAAATTTCATTCTCGAGATGGTTCTTGAAATCTCATCTATTAGGTATTTGAGAAATCTAACTAAGATCCATGAGGACCAAGCTTTTTTCTGGAGATGGTTCTCAAAATCTCATCTATTAGGTATTTGAGAAATCTAACTCAGATCCTTGAGGATCAAGCTTCGTTTAGGAGATGGTTCTCAAAATCTCATTGTTAGGTATCGGGGAAATCTAACCCAAATTCCTGAGAGTCAAGCTTTTTTCTAGAGATGACCCTTGAAAGATGTTTTAACTGGTGTCTGGGCGATCAACCTAGATTTTGGAGAATCAAGCTTTGTTCTAGGGATGATTTTGAAACTTGATCTAACTGATATCTGGGAAATCTAACCTAGATCTTGGGGGAGTAAGCTTCATTCTGGAGATATTCCTAAAAATCACTATTGACTATCTTTCAATGAATAGGTATCGGGGAAATCTAATCCTGACTCCTGAAGATTGAGCCTCATTCTGAGGACAGTCTTTCGGGAAATCTAACCTAGATTATTGAGAGTCAAGATTCATTCTCGAGATGATTCTGAAACTCGGTCTGCCAGGTATCAGGGAAATCTAACGTGGATTCTTGAGATTCAAGCTTCATTCTGGAGGTGATTCTGAACTCGACTTAATCAGTGTCTCGACAATCTAACCTAGACTTCAGAGAGTTAAGCTCCATTCTAGAGATGGCTCTGAAACCTTCATCAATCGATCTTTACATCACCAATTCTCGAACTCAATCTCAATTGTTCTTCTATGCTTCAAACATCAGATTATTCTTTGAATCAATGCACTACTAAAAAATCAACTCAAAGAGGGGAAAAATGTAATACCCCAAAATTGACATCTTGCGACCCTAACCAATTTTGTTGCATTTATCGACTTTGTGAATCATCAAAGTCCTATAGTACTAGGCAATTCTGATTTTTCAACTGACTCTACTTGACCTAAGTGTCAAATGCAAAAAATCCTTAATCTACATTAATTACATGCTATATTTAATTCCTAAATATCAATTACAATTGGCTAAATAAACCCTATGATCGAATTAATTTAATTATAAAGTCTTAGGACTTTAATTAAATTAAATTCACCCTTTTAGCTAAAATACATAAAAAGTGAATTAAATAAAATTTGATTATTAAATAAATATCCTCATTTCAATAATTGAATTTAATTATTCAAATGATTGAGAAAGTGCATTTATGAAGTCATATTTCATTTATTTAATCAAATAATCTCTCCAAAATAATCATTTCAGTTCAGAAAAGGAAACTTTGAGCTAACTATAATTCAAAATTGCAACAAATCAGTTAACTATTTCATTCACTCAAAAAGCCAACAGTTGACTGTTTCTCTCAAGGAAACTTATCGTTCTGAATTGGACTCTCATTCTATAAAAGAATCCTCTTGTTTCTCATTCAAAAAGAGAAGAATGCATATTTTTAGAGTATCAAATCGCTACTAGATTGTTAACTCAAATTTATGTGAATTCAAGCTTTCATTCTTCTCATTATTATTGCAATAGATTAATATCATTCAATAGATTAATCATGCATAGCTTAACTTCTTTCAAGTATTCTTAGTTTAATCTCATCTTCTATTTCTAGATTAATCTTGCATACTCATTTCTATATTAAATAGTGCATTTGTATTCTAGATTAAATCCTTCGTTCTAAGATTGGTATCGATTGTTGGACCCTTGAATTCTGAGAGCTTCTCAAAACCCCATCTATATAGGAGGAAATAGGTCATCTCATCTAGGCATGTACGGTGGATAACTTCATATTCATTCCTATATGCGACTGGTGAATAAGGACTATGTTGAAGTGTATGGCTAGATAAAGAGGCCCATATTTAGCATATAAAAGAGGTATTATGGACTTACAATATATCTGAAGATATGTAAGATTAAGTTGTATTATTGAACAGATCATTTACTATTTTAGTTTAACTGTTGATTCCAAAAATCTCTTAATATAGTGGGATTTAACCATCCTTATTGTATTGAGATACTCAAGAGTATCAAAAGGTTTTTCATGTTGACATAATAGTGAATGCTAGGTCAAATGATGAACTGTTAGTTTTAGATCCTCTAACAAGGTCTTACTTAACAGTGTGTTTGTAACCTTTAATAGGGTTGGCTCTTTACCGAGCTCAGTTCAGAAGAGTGAAAATTTTGGGTTACCGGTCCCAAGTGGTTTTTCCCTTAACAAGGTTTCCACGTTAAAAATCCATGTTTCAAATGTGTAAATGGTTCATTGCTTTGATGTTTTTCTTTACATATTACTAAAATAGGATTGTCGGTAAACACTAAGTTCAATTACTGTTATTCGGTAAATGCTAGAAAAAGATAATCAGTATATTCACCGAGAAGTATATATATATGTTAGATTTACACAAGGCATACATCTTGTAGGACTAAAATATAACTGAAGGTATTATATTTGTAGTGTAAGTTCTTGGTTGGATTATTGGATTAATTTTTTAGGCCACTGATTCACCCCCCTCCCCTCTCAGTTATTCTAACAGTGGACCTACCTGTAGTGTTGGCTAGAATGATTGGTGGTTTTCTTGTACCTGATCGGAGTGCATAGAGGTTTTATGTTGGTTGGTGTAGACTATTGGAGGACTTGATTTAGACTCCATGGAGGATGGATTGGGGTACCTATCTCCTCGACCATTTATATCATGATTTACATCAGGTGGTCTATTGGTAGGATATATCGATGTTTATCAGACTAGTTATTTTAGAGATCTAGGCCTGGGAGCACATCGCAGTTACACGGCCAGTGGTAGTGTGATATCAATAGCAAGACAAGCCTTATCTGTATATGTATGGTGGAGATATGGTGCAACCCTAGCTAGGTGATCTTGCTTACTGGTGACAGACTATAGATGACATGACAGTAGTTATCTAGAGGCCATACTTTAATTGTGAGGAGTGGGATAGCGATGCTCGAGAGATGTTTTATGTGTGCATAGAGAAATATTTGATTTTTTGTATGCCATACATTATTGAGAGGTTCTTGGTTACTCGTGTACTGAGACAGTTTGGTATGGCACACCAATGCCACTGAGAGTTGCAGCCTATGCCTAGACTCAAGATGAAGAGGCACAGTAGGCACCACATTTTATATATGATACTACATACCATGAACATCATCATTCGGTACCTATTCAGTGCGATTATCCTCCCGATATCATACATACAGGGATGATGATGGATTATACTTAGTACTTTGCGCAACATCTGCTTCCATGGTTGACTTATCCTTATGAGGTGATACCTACCATGGTAGATCCTGGGGATGATGGTGGTGATGATGAAAGGGGTGGTAGAGTAGTGAGAGTACCCACCCATAGACGTTCTAGTAGAAGCAGTGATGACATCAGTGGTAGGGGTGGCAGAGATCAAGGTGGTCAGCAGAGACCAGTTAGAGTGAGATTCACAGGTCTGACACATCTATCTGCATCTCATATTCCTACTTCTTCACAAGCTTATTCCTCTTCTCAAGTGACTCTTGTTGTGTCTTCTATTTAGATTCCTAGTGTATCTCAAATACCATTGACAAAAAAGGGATTATCTTCAGCATAGATGTCATCTTCTTCTAGTATTCCCTTTTATTCACAGGTTCATCCAGTCACACAGGTACCCATAAAGTTGAGGGTTACCAAGATAGTTACTCTACGTGTGAACCCTGGTATTCAGATAGGTCAACATATAGGTGTACCCCCATAGATGGGTAGAGGTCCCACAGGTGTACAGAAGGGTCCTCCTCCTGAGAGAGGAAAGGGTACATGGTTTCCTTCATAGTTAGGTACACCTTTACAGGCTATAGGTGATGTTTCATTTCTCTCTCATCTACGGAGAGAGAGAGAGAGAGAGAGAGAGAGAGAGAGAGAGAGAGAGAGAGAGATATGCAAAC
>MU227181.1:972033-997126 GCA_018584345.1 Thuja plicata
AGTAGTGGAGAATTTTGTGGGTGTCATCCCCACCCCAGTTTTACCTATTTGGGTTTCTGGGTTACCAAGTTCTTGTGTTATGATTTATTTATTTCATTGTGTGGATGCTATCTGATATTACATTAGATTCATATATGTATGAATGTGGATTAGTTTGTTTTAAGTGTTTAATTTTGAAGATCTGATTCACCCCCCTTCTCAGTATCTTGCTTTCCCATTATTTTATTTCCAATAGTGCAAGGAGTAATCGATCAAAGATGGCGATTCTGAAAAACTATGCAAGTGCAAACATCAAGACAGTAGAAATTACAAATGGATTAGGCTTTGCAAAAATAGAGAATCATGTCTTGAGACCCAAATATCGATCCAGGTAGTATACTTATATACAAGGAGATCATGTCCACAATTGGCATCCTAAGGAAACCATCTGATGTGAAGCTATAACCCTCTGAAAAATAGCAACTCTACAAAAAATGATTCTATTTACACTGTAAACCTGCATAAATTGCTCTTGATTTTGATTCCGCAAACCCATCAAAAGGGACCCTCAGAATGTGAACCTCTGAAAATGAATTCACCTTCATATATGGAATATGAATCTCTAGTTAACTTGCTTTGATGATCAATTTATCAACTAATACTAATATGCAAAGTCAGCACTTCACAACTTTGTTAACTTAAACTCAGTAAATATGCATAAATTGGATTTGGAATCAGCTTAAGAAAGTGACCAAACAGATTGGTCAAGGTAAAAAAATATTTAGGGAAGTACACTTCCAAGTCTAAAATGCAAATTTTTTTTTAATTATACTTGACCTTGAACCAGGTGCAAACAATGAAACCACAAAGTAGGTCACTTAATTTTGGATTCTGCATATTCAGTGAAACTTTTAATAAAATTGAAACGAAAACAGATTGGCAAACTGCTCTAATGGATTCATCATGATCTGGAAATAAAAATATATGAGATATTTGACCACTAGAATATGATGCAAAAGGAGTTTTTTCAATTTAACCAACTAGTCAAAATTTATAATCAGTCAAATCGGGCAATTCAGATTTCTAGGCAGGACAAAGAAACTAGACATTTCTAGGTAACCGACTTTGGGGAATTCTAAAACCTATCAAATAGACTCAAAATGGCTTCAGATTTGACACATTGGTTCTTCAATATACATGTTAAACATTACCAAAGTGGTAGGATATGAAATTTAATAGGGCACAAGTTATTCAAAGGAAAACTAGGCCTGTTACAACAAATTGATACTTAGGTGACATGTAGAATTTGACAAGTGCTCAAATCAAGACATCACTAAACAACTCAAAACTTGAAACTAATGAATTGGGACATCTTCATATGCCTAGAAAAGAGTGATGAACACCTGACCTGTATGATAAAATTCAAAATTGTATCCGGGCAAATAGGCTCAAAAAACACTTATAGGGGGTCAAAATGCAAAGTACTAATAAAACACTAAAAAATCCTTGTTGTATTTTTGAGTACCAACACCCTCTTCTATAATACTGATAATGGGGGGAAATTTAAGAAAAAGGATCTGAAGGAGATATGTTCTAAGTTCAAAATCACTTAGCACTAGTCTTCCATCTATTATCCTTAGGGTAATGGACAGGTAGAAGCATCAAACAAAGCGATCCTTAAAATCCTGCATCACATAGTTCACAAGTCTAGACAAAATTGGCATCTCCAAATCAATCCAACTCTCTGGGTATATAGAACAAGTATACGAACATCGATAGGGTCCATTCCCTTTGCTTTGTTTTATGGAGTGGATGATGTGCTACCTATGAGGTTGAGATTCCTACTCAGCGAGTCTCTCTTAAAGGCCTCATCACTGATGATGACAATAGTATATCTCGGTTGCAAGAGTTGGAACTACTAGATGAATGTCGGAAAGTGGCATTCAATCACCTCAAAGAATATCAAAAATGGATGTCTAAGAGCTATAACAAGAAGGTTTGACCAAGGGACTTCCAAGTGGGTGATCTCTTTCTGAGAGAGAACCCTAGGAATCAACAACAACGGGTCCAAAAGGGAAAATTTGAACCAAATAGGCTTGGTTTGTATGTTGTCAATGCAGTATTTTGGTCCAATGCCTATCAACTCTCCACCACTGAAGGAGAGAAACTCAAGGATCTATTCAATGCCCTTCTTCTGAGACTATTCTATAGCTGAGACATCATCAGAATGCTCATGTACATAGTAAAGTCCTTAAAAAATCCTAAAAATTGCAATATGTCCTACAAAAATTCAAAAAATAGGAAATGTACTACTTGGTGGATGAAGTTTCTCATTCACAAATTCTTCTAGTCTTACAAGAAAGGGCAGTCATGTGAATAGTTGTCTTCTTCTTTTCCCCCAAAATCCATTCGGATAATTTTTTGTATACCTTGTCACGAGGGCACATGGCTTGTGTTGTCTCTGGTTTGATGATATTTCCCACAATTCTACAACTATATCTACCTGTTCAAAAGATCTATTCTATATCCAAAAATACAAAAAAAAATCAAAACATTCAAAAATAAAAAAGGAAAAAAGGAAAAAGGTGCCATTGATGAAAACTTGACAAATAGGTGTCATGGTAGCAAAAAAAAAGAATTTTTGCCAAGAAGGTAAAAATCCGGTAAACAAGCGCCTCTTGTTCTGCAATGCTATATCTATCACAACATCACTTGGCTCTGTACAGTTTCTTTCCTACTTTCCTGCTTTCATTTTCTCATGTACATGCTCTTAGTTACCTTCAAGAAACCAAATTAAATGGATTGAAATAGGTCATACTCTAGGGACAACCTTCCTGGTCTAGGAGGCATTGTCCTATTACTTTTCAGAATTTGTCTCGCATTAGTAACTAGTGGTTCTCACTGTGTTTGTCTATTGATGCCTAGCTATTAATGAGATCTCTCTACATAATAATCTCTCTCATGTCAGTCACCAGTGGTTCCCACTATGTCCTTCTATTGTCATCGTACTGATGAGATTTTATTTTAAACAATGTATATCTACATTTTGACATCAATTCGTTGAAGTTGGAGTTGTACTCAGTGCTCTGTCTTGGCAATCCTTTTCTTCAGTTTGTACATAGATTTCAGTCACTTTCATGACACATTGGGTCTTTAGAGAACCCTCCTGACTTGCAACCAATCCAGAATCATAACCTGGGAGCAATCAAGTCAACTTTTTCCTTGCAGCATGAGTCAAGTAAGTCATCTTTAGATTACACTAGAGTCAGTAATATTGTCAATTCTGAAAGACAACTCAATACTGACACAAACAGGTGTTTCTCAACACCATAATCAACAGTGTTTCTTAACACTATCTTTGGATGCATATGTGTTTCTTAACACACATTAATATCACAAATGTAAACAATAGATTGATAGCAATCAAACACAAAGCACTCACAAGCACAACATTGTTTCTCAAAACCCCTATACATATACACATCCAAAAAATTTGAAACAGGCTAAAGTATGCTAAAATTCTATTTGTATGCTGTCTGTTTTCATTGATTTTCATTAATCTTTTCTTTGTCTACTACTTGTTGGTGTGGTCCCAATGATCCAACAACATAAAAAAATAGGGTTTATGTGATTAGAGATTCTGTATTAAGGTGGAAAAGCCTCAATCCCTCGATCCTATTTATTTGTATGCCAAGGTGAGGTCAAAACTATCTCCTTGACTGTTATTTCTCTTCTTGTTTATGTAAGATCACACTCATGGTTATCTTGGCTTTGAATTCCTTGATACTGGTGTACTCTTGCTATATCAAACTGGAAACAACATTCAGGTCATCTTGGATTTGAATTCCTTGATACTGGTGTACTCTTGCTATATCAAACTGGAAACAACATTCAGGTCATCTTGGCTTTTGTGCCTCGATGCTTATATTGGTTTCCCATATCTTATCTGATGAAAGTCATATTCATATTCTTATGGTTACAGTGGCACCAGTAAGGATTGTATCGACTCCAATGTTCCAAAAAAATTCTCTGTGAGGAAAACTATTCATTAATGGGTCCAACAATAATGTCCTAGGGATTGCATCTAGCATAGGATTGCAATTTTAATCTAGACTTGCATCACAACAATGTTTTGATGGTCACTTCATTGTGTTTTCCTGGATTTTTAAGACGATGGATTCTTAGTCAACATTCTGGCTTCATCATGACTGCACAAGTGTTCGATCCTCACTCTCAATCTTCAAAAGTTCTTTTGGTTAGCATCTGTCATACATCATGACACCCTACATGAGATGTTTGTACCATATACATTACATTTACATATCTCCTTTCACAAGTGCATTAACATAAGTCATCTGCATACATACACATCTACGTCTACATATCCATGTCATAAAATCAAAACATGTGCATTTCATATATATTCTTGCATACATTTTCATACATCTAGGCATCTAATCATCTAGCATACATCTCATAAAGTACAACATGACAAAGTGCAATGATACCAAAAGAAGAGCTCATATATATATATCATGTGATACAATATGCAATGATACAAAGATGCCAATGCATCATATACATCATGTGATACAATATGCAAGATTGATAAAAAAGAGATGAATCTAACTCTAGCCCTCTCCCTCATCACCCAAAGGAGGTGGAGGAGGAGGCATATCTGCATGAGGTGGTTCCTGAGCGCCATATGAAGCTCTGGCATATGCTAATAATCTTGACACCTTCTCTACTCCATCATGTACTACACCAACATAAGCCACAGAGTAGTAGGCTTCTCAAGAGGACCGATATTGTATCTCCTCCCGAGACCTCTCTAGCTACTCTCAAACCTCTTTCAACTCCTAGTATCTTTCTGTGAGTCGGGCATCTCAGAAAGCTAGCTATTCTGAAGGTCCCAAATCTGCCTTTGCATCTACCAGACTCTCTCCCTGGATCTCTGTAGGGCATCCTGTATTTGTGATAGCGGGTCCCCTAGCACTCATCCCTATGCAGGATGCTCCTGCTGTACTCGCTCCTCCTGCATCTTCTCCTACTTGGATGTCTGCTTTGTGATCCTCCGTTTGGAGTACCTCTCCTATGCCCCACTACTGTCGTACTAGGATCGATCCTCATCTACTGAAGAGGAATGGCAACCTATGTGGTACATGGCAGAGGCCCCTAATGTGGAGGTGGTTGCGGTCCCTACTATGGTGGTGGCTGTGGTACTTGTGGATGCACCACCTATGCCGGTACTCCCATCCCCTTTGGATCTATGAGATCAAGGGAACAAATGGCTAGCAAAGTACTCTCTATATGCTGGCATCATGCTGCCATCTGCCACCCCCTCCATGTAATCCTAGTGAGTCAATGGTAATGACCAAACATCTATCATGCTGTGACCAGGATCTAGCCATGCTGACCAACCCTTCCTCACCTTATCAGTGAAGCGGGTGTATGGGTAGTACTCTTGTGAAATATCCTATGGTCGGCCAAAGTGCCACCACACTCGTGTCAAAGGGAACCTCTCTATAACCGTAGTAGAGCAGCCAATCAGTGGCCATGAAAAAAATATATATCCAAGCTGGGCCTAGCATCATCCCAGTCCTCGATAGCTCTCCAAGGTCACCATATTACTACTACCAAGTCATCTAGCTGAGCCTGCCACTACTCAATTTTACCCAGCGTAGGCTGGGTCATCTGACATTTGTACCTATAAATGTAAGGCTCGTGAGGCTACCTCATATCATCATAACTGGGCCTCGATCGAGATAGGAAGGTGCTCCCATGCCCACACCTATAGTAAAAACACACCTATGACCATACTCTTCACCTCTCTATAGGAGATCTCATGCATCTCGTGGTACATATGGGCCAACATACAGTGACCCCATCCATACTGTATTGGCTCCTCCAGCATCTACTGCAACATCCTCCCCCAGCTGCACTCCAAACTGTGTTGAACATGATCTGACATCAGGTAACACCCCAGGAATTCTGCTAATACCATTGCAAAGTGATGCCTCGACCCATACTCTCTAATCACCTCCTCCCATGGGATGGCTCTACCCATGACAAGATTATCCTGTAATATCTCTTTGAGTGTTGTTGTACCTGCCCATGGCTGTACATCATACTCAACCTATGGACCATGGAAAGGAATCCTCAGTATCCTATATATATCCTTAGGGGTAACTGTTAGCTTTCCCTACAGAAGGTGGAAGGTGTTTGTCTCTGAATGGAAATGCTCCACCAGTGCTCCTAGTAATTCATGATTCACCCGAATATCGGGTACCTCACAGAGGTGTGACAATCCCAGTGTATCGATATGCCCAATTGCCTAACTAGCCTGTCGATAGCTGGATGGTGTGATCTAAAGACAATATCTGGAAACTCAACCTGCAAGACATTCAAACAAAAACGCATGATTAGTACTCAACTAATGATTAAAAGTTAATCAATGCAAAACTAAGAGATGAAGATACATAGACATCCTAAACAAGGCTACAAAGCTTACGAAAATACTAACGGATTGAACAAGAATCCGCTAAACCTCAAAATTTCTCTTCTTTACCCATGTGAAGAAGTAGCATTTGTGAAAAAATTCACACAAAGAAGTACATCACTGGGCGTGAAGATTCACTATCACATGAAGTTTTGCGAGCTTGTGCACTAGAAAACCCCCTTTCCAAGGGTTTCTCACGCAAGACGTGGGTGCCTTCCCGCGCGAGGTTATGCGAAGGTACCTGTGAGGAAATGATTTTTAGCATTTTCTCGTGCGACCTTTCACATAGGTAGGTGCGAATAACCTGGTTCTTTGTGCGAGGACCCGCAGGTTGATCTTAAAAAACCTTTAAAATGATGTTAAAAATCTACGAAATGTGAAAAAAATTGCATCAACAAGGAGGTATTCGATCACTTACCAATACCCCATATGCTATCAGCCGACTGTGATGCCTGGATTGATCGAATAGATGAGAACTCATGGGGACCACCATTTTTTCTCAGAGCTCTTCTCTCGCAAAAGTCAAATGTGAAAATGAATTGAAAAAGACCCTTTTGGCCTATATATAGGTTTTGACCTAATTTTCAAAAGTGCTCCATTTTGTGTGAAAATTTCACCCTTGGCTAAATCGACCATTCTAAATCTATTTTCAGGATCAAAATCAAAATCTGATACTTCTTTGTAGCTCAAAATCAAAATCTGACACTTCTTTGTAGCTCAAAATCAAAATCTGACACTTCTTTGTAGCTTAAAATTGCATTTAAAATTTTTTGGGACCAACGCGATCAGACGCTTGTGCAGTCAACTTTCTAATGTTGCTTTCTTGTCAGAATCATATCCAATCAACATCTTTCTCAAATCTTTGAAATTTTCATTAAAAGTCAACTTTGGTCAATCCTAGTCAAACTTGGTCAACCAGACCTCAAAATCACTCAAAATCACTTCTGAATCTTCTAGAATCATCCATAATCTATTCTGAGTTCTTCTCAACCTTTGATTCAACATCTCTCTGTGATTTATTACTTTCATCACCATTATGATGTGTCATCTTTCCATTTCACTCCCGAGGGGGTAGGTTGGTTACATCATTGAATCACTTTGAATCAATTTTAAATCAATCTGATCTAATTTCAAAAAGTCCTCATTTCTAGGGATATCTCATCACTTGGGGCATGTTCAATTTTTGTACTTCACAGTCAAAACTAGGTATTCCACAATTTTGAATCACTAGGGGCATCTTTTTTCCTTACATCTTGTCATCTATTAGGTATTTGAGCAATCTAACTCAAATCCCTAAGGATCAAATTTCATTCTCGAGATGGTTCTTGAAATCTCATCTATTAGGTATTTGAGAAATCTAACTAAGATCCATGAGGACCAAGCTTTTTTCTGGAGATGGTTCTCAAAATCTCATCTATTAGGTATTTGAGAAATCTAACTCAGATCCTTGAGGATCAAGCTTCGTTTAGGAGATGGTTCTCAAAATCTCATTGTTAGGTATCGGGGAAATCTAACCCAAATTCCTGAGAGTCAAGCTTTTTTCTAGAGATGACCCTTGAAAGATGTTTTAACTGGTGTCTGGGCGATCAACCTAGATTTTGGAGAATCAAGCTTTGTTCTAGGGATGATTTTGAAACTTGATCTAACTGATATCTGGGAAATCTAACCTAGATCTTGGGGGAGTAAGCTTCATTCTGGAGATATTCCTAAAAATCACTATTGACTATCTTTCAATGAATAGGTATCGGGGAAATCTAATCCTGACTCCTGAAGATTGAGCCTCATTCTGAGGACAGTCTTTCGGGAAATCTAACCTAGATTATTGAGAGTCAAGATTCATTCTCGAGATGATTCTGAAACTCGGTCTGCCAGGTATCAGGGAAATCTAACGTGGATTCTTGAGATTCAAGCTTCATTCTGGAGGTGATTCTGAACTCGACTTAATCAGTGTCTCGACAATCTAACCTAGACTTCAGAGAGTTAAGCTCCATTCTAGAGATGGCTCTGAAACCTTCATCAATCGATCTTTACATCACCAATTCTCGAACTCAATCTCAATTGTTCTTCTATGCTTCAAACATCAGATTATTCTTTGAATCAATGCACTACTAAAAAATCAACTCAAAGAGGGGAAAAATGTAATACCCCAAAATTGACATCTTGCGACCCTAACCAATTTTGTTGCATTTATCGACTTTGTGAATCATCAAAGTCCTATAGTACTAGGCAATTCTGATTTTTCAACTGACTCTACTTGACCTAAGTGTCAAATGCAAAAAATCCTTAATCTACATTAATTACATGCTATATTTAATTCCTAAATATCAATTACAATTGGCTAAATAAACCCTATGATCGAATTAATTTAATTATAAAGTCTTAGGACTTTAATTAAATTAAATTCACCCTTTTAGCTAAAATACATAAAAAGTGAATTAAATAAAATTTGATTATTAAATAAATATCCTCATTTCAATAATTGAATTTAATTATTCAAATGATTGAGAAAGTGCATTTATGAAGTCATATTTCATTTATTTAATCAAATAATCTCTCCAAAATAATCATTTCAGTTCAGAAAAGGAAACTTTGAGCTAACTATAATTCAAAATTGCAACAAATCAGTTAACTATTTCATTCACTCAAAAAGCCAACAGTTGACTGTTTCTCTCAAGGAAACTTATCGTTCTGAATTGGACTCTCATTCTATAAAAGAATCCTCTTGTTTCTCATTCAAAAAGAGAAGAATGCATATTTTTAGAGTATCAAATCGCTACTAGATTGTTAACTCAAATTTATGTGAATTCAAGCTTTCATTCTTCTCATTATTATTGCAATAGATTAATATCATTCAATAGATTAATCATGCATAGCTTAACTTCTTTCAAGTATTCTTAGTTTAATCTCATCTTCTATTTCTAGATTAATCTTGCATACTCATTTCTATATTAAATAGTGCATTTGTATTCTAGATTAAATCCTTCGTTCTAAGATTGGTATCGATTGTTGGACCCTTGAATTCTGAGAGCTTCTCAAAACCCCATCTATATAGGAGGAAATAGGTCATCTCATCTAGGCATGTACGGTGGATAACTTCATATTCATTCCTATATGCGACTGGTGAATAAGGACTATGTTGAAGTGTATGGCTAGATAAAGAGGCCCATATTTAGCATATAAAAGAGGTATTATGGACTTACAATATATCTGAAGATATGTAAGATTAAGTTGTATTATTGAACAGATCATTTACTATTTTAGTTTAACTGTTGATTCCAAAAATCTCTTAATATAGTGGGATTTAACCATCCTTATTGTATTGAGATACTCAAGAGTATCAAAAGGTTTTTCATGTTGACATAATAGTGAATGCTAGGTCAAATGATGAACTGTTAGTTTTAGATCCTCTAACAAGGTCTTACTTAACAGTGTGTTTGTAACCTTTAATAGGGTTGGCTCTTTACCGAGCTCAGTTCAGAAGAGTGAAAATTTTGGGTTACCGGTCCCAAGTGGTTTTTCCCTTAACAAGGTTTCCACGTTAAAAATCCATGTTTCAAATGTGTAAATGGTTCATTGCTTTGATGTTTTTCTTTACATATTACTAAAATAGGATTGTCGGTAAACACTAAGTTCAATTACTGTTATTCGGTAAATGCTAGAAAAAGATAATCAGTATATTCACCGAGAAGTATATATATATGTTAGATTTACACAAGGCATACATCTTGTAGGACTAAAATATAACTGAAGGTATTATATTTGTAGTGTAAGTTCTTGGTTGGATTATTGGATTAATTTTTTAGGCCACTGATTCACCCCCCTCCCCTCTCAGTTATTCTAACAGTGGACCTACCTGTAGTGTTGGCTAGAATGATTGGTGGTTTTCTTGTACCTGATCGGAGTGCATAGAGGTTTTATGTTGGTTGGTGTAGACTATTGGAGGACTTGATTTAGACTCCATGGAGGATGGATTGGGGTACCTATCTCCTCGACCATTTATATCATGATTTACATCAGGTGGTCTATTGGTAGGATATATCGATGTTTATCAGACTAGTTATTTTAGAGATCTAGGCCTGGGAGCACATCGCAGTTACACGGCCAGTGGTAGTGTGATATCAATAGCAAGACAAGCCTTATCTGTATATGTATGGTGGAGATATGGTGCAACCCTAGCTAGGTGATCTTGCTTACTGGTGACAGACTATAGATGACATGACAGTAGTTATCTAGAGGCCATACTTTAATTGTGAGGAGTGGGATAGCGATGCTCGAGAGATGTTTTATGTGTGCATAGAGAAATATTTGATTTTTTGTATGCCATACATTATTGAGAGGTTCTTGGTTACTCGTGTACTGAGACAGTTTGGTATGGCACACCAATGCCACTGAGAGTTGCAGCCTATGCCTAGACTCAAGATGAAGAGGCACAGTAGGCACCACATTTTATATATGATACTACATACCATGAACATCATCATTCGGTACCTATTCAGTGCGATTATCCTCCCGATATCATACATACAGGGATGATGATGGATTATACTTAGTACTTTGCGCAACATCTGCTTCCATGGTTGACTTATCCTTATGAGGTGATACCTACCATGGTAGATCCTGGGGATGATGGTGGTGATGATGAAAGGGGTGGTAGAGTAGTGAGAGTACCCACCCATAGACGTTCTAGTAGAAGCAGTGATGACATCAGTGGTAGGGGTGGCAGAGATCAAGGTGGTCAGCAGAGACCAGTTAGAGTGAGATTCACAGGTCTGACACATCTATCTGCATCTCATATTCCTACTTCTTCACAAGCTTATTCCTCTTCTCAAGTGACTCTTGTTGTGTCTTCTATTTAGATTCCTAGTGTATCTCAAATACCATTGACAAAAAAGGGATTATCTTCAGCATAGATGTCATCTTCTTCTAGTATTCCCTTTTATTCACAGGTTCATCCAGTCACACAGGTACCCATAAAGTTGAGGGTTACCAAGATAGTTACTCTACGTGTGAACCCTGGTATTCAGATAGGTCAACATATAGGTGTACCCCCATAGATGGGTAGAGGTCCCACAGGTGTACAGAAGGGTCCTCCTCCTGAGAGAGGAAAGGGTACATGGTTTCCTTCATAGTTAGGTACACCTTTACAGGCTATAGGTGATGTTTCATTTCTCTCTCATCTACGGAGAGAGAGAGAGAGAGAGAGAGAGAGAGAGAGAGAGAGAGAGAGAGAGATATGCAAACTCATATAGTTGTATTACATGCATAGTTAGTAGATAGAGATAGGGCCTTGGCTAGATTAGAGAGAGATGTCGCATCGTAGTGTAGTCATGCCTCCTACTATCAGGCAACATATTTTATGGTAGTGCCAGATCCTACTGCTAGAGTCACAACTTATTCATAGGCAGTGGTATAGTTAGAGGGGGCACCAGCTCTGAGAAGATCTGATATGCCTCCACTATGACCTCCTAGGGATGATGTTGGTAGTCATTCATGATTATCACTGAGCATTGTTTCTCTTCTGATGATGTATAGATACTATGTTGATAGAGCACCATTTTGACTGACTTGTATGATGTATCCCATGGATATTTTAATATATGATGACATTCTCTTTATTTATTTTTATATCAAGTATCTTTGTCACTGATAGTTTTTACATGCTTATGATATGAGATGTTGTTATATGTGGATGCATTATGATATGTTATGGTTATGATAATTCTTTTGAGCACTTTTTATTTTTATTTCCTTTATGTTGTGAATGCAAATGTATGGATGCATTTATTTTTGGAACTTTTTCATGCATATATGTGATTTTAGATTAATGCTATGGATGCCTATGTATGATTTTAATGATACTTAATGAAATGCAAATGGATATGCACTTTTACATGATTATGCAAATGATTTTTTTATTTTATTTTAGTGACTAAAATACTCAATCATAAGCAAAATTATATTGTATTGAAATGTCATTAGATTTTCTTTTTCCTTCTTAGATTGATGTTATTAAATCTCTTTTTTAGCACATGTTTAAAAAATGTGATGAATGTGACCTCCCTAGAATGAAATGCACCTCCTATCATGCAATGCCACTTCCATCATTTTCTTTGATTTATTGCTTATTTCATCATTGAGCTTTAGAGGACCCACTTTGATACAACCAACATTGATACTCACACAATCATGTTAGTATAAATATCACTTTTTTTTTGATACAAGTATGTACAATAATCATTGGTACTTAGGCATCCATGATAATATGAATACTACTTGTGTTATATGTTTGACTTAGTACAATCATCACAAATAATTGCTTTATCCTAGTGATATGAATACTAATGAGGTCAGTTTTGATATTGCATTTTTGACACAAGCACCGAGATATGATAGATCATGATGTCATGAGCATCAATTGCATCAACAAAAAATAAAATATCATATTCCTTCCTTGATCTTCTAGTACAAAGAATCATGTAATCTCTTTGGAGATATGATCATCATCGATTGATAAGATAACAATCTTGTCTGGCATAGATATTTCCTTTGGTCTTAGAGCCTTTCATATAGCTAGAGTTTTGTCATCATAGACCAAATAAAATACCTATATAGAGTACAAGTAAAAATCAAATAAAATGCCCCCTTTCCTTGTGTTTCTATCCCTAAAGCATCATTGAAGCACTTAGGAGATACGATGAGCGAAAAAAACCAATAATGAGCAATCAGTCACTCAAAGAAAAATATCATGACTTCTTCGTTGTTTCTGTAGTAGTGATACATCATGGAGTTACTCAGAAGTCTAAATCCTTGCAAGAATACCATAGGAATGGTCATTTATGTACTTGTATTTTGATTGAGATATTGGATGATTTGATCATTTGATACAACGAGGAGTGTTGAGAAACACTTTTGTTTGTTAATTGAAATGTGACTAGATTAGTGGTATTGAAGAAATACCCTGGCTTGGTTGGTGATATTGAGAAATAACATTGGGTGATTGATAGAAATAATAAATACTTGCGATAATGATGAATTTTCTTGAGTTGAAACAATTATTTCATTGATAAAATATAATAATTGATTCCAAGCCATGGAATCGACATAGCGAGAAACAAGGATTTGATTTGTGAGCCAGAAGGATATGTAGCGCAGATTTGCAAAGATAATAGAGAATTGAGAGATGAAGCAGCTTGCTGAAAAATGGCACATGTTTACCAAGTTTTCACCACTTGTAAAGTTTAATTTTTGCTACCAAGGCACCTATTTACTAGGTTTTCACCAAGGCACAATCTTTTTGTTTTTCAATTTTTTTTTTTTCTCCATTTCTCTTTTTTTTTGAGATATTTCATTTTTGTATGTTTCCCAAGTGCCTTTTTGATAGGTTTTCACCAAGACAACCATTTTCAGCTTCTTTTTATGCTTTTTATGATTTTTTTAGGACTTTTTCCACTATTTTTGGATTTCTTCAGAACTTTTTCTACCGTTCAACTTTGACTGACAACAATCTAAGTATAGAACTGCTTCAAATGATTAGTATTGATGGGATTAGGAAATGCATCTCCTTCTATGGTGGCTAATTGATAAGCCTCATATCCAAATACTATTGTTATGATAAGAGGCCCTAACCAGTTTGGTTCAAACTTGCCTTTCTTTTCTCGATATTGTTGATTTTTTGGATTTTCATGTAGCACTAGATCACCTACTTGAAACTCATGAGGTTTGACTTTCTTATTGTAGCCTTTTTCCATTCTCTTTTGATATCCCTATAGATGTTCAAAAGTATCTTGACATCTTTCAACTAGTAGTTCTAGGTTTTGCAACCTTGAAACTCTATAGTCATCATCTGTAATCAACCCTTGTAATGATACTCATAGGGATGGTATTTCTTATTCTATACGAAGAAAAAATTCTACACCATAGACCAAAGAATAAGGAGTATCTCCCGTTGGTGTTCTAATACTCGTACGATAGGCCCATAAAGTTGGATTGATTTGAGCATGCCATAATTATCATCATCGCATTTTGGAACATCGGAGTCAATACAATCCTTACTAGTGCCAATGCAACCATAAGAATATGAATATGACTTTCATCAGATAAAATGTAGGAAATGAACGTAAGCGCCATGGCACAAAAGCCAAGATGACCTGAACATTGTTTCTAGTTTGATATAGTAAGAGTACACAAGTAAACAAATAGAGCAATAACAGTCAATGAGATAGTTCCAACCTCCCCTTGGTGTACAAATAAACAAGATTGAGAGATGTGAGGCTTTCCCACCTTAATGCAGAAGCTCTTATCACATACACCTTCTTTATTTGACGCTGTTAGATCATCAAAACCACACCCACAAGCAATAGACAAAGAAAATATTAATGAAATCATAAGAATAGACAACATACAAAGAAAGATTTAATCATAGCTCAACATGTTTCAAAGTTAATGAATGTGCATGTGTTTTAGGGGTGTTGAAAAACACCATTGTGCTTGTGAGTGCGATGGGTTTGATTGCTATCGAGAGATGTTTACATTGCGATGTCCAATGTGTCCAAAGATAGTGTTGAAAAACACTGTTTGATTAGGGTGTTGAGAAACACCAGTTTGTGCCAATAGATAGTTTTCCTTTAGAATTGACAAGATTACTGAGTCGAGTGTAGACCAAAGATGCGATCAAAGTGGGGAGCCATGCCCCCAAGTAATGAACATTGATGACTGACTTGACTCATATAGAGAGGATGAATCTGAGTGGATTGTGCTCAAGCTATGACACTGGGGTCATGTCAAGTTAGGTGGCATCTTGAAAATACCCAAAGTGTCATGAAAGTGACTGAAATCTATGTACAGGCTAAAGCCAAGCATGCGAAGACATAATATTGATAGATAGAGCGTTTGGGTATAACTCCAACTGTAACGGATTGATGTCAAATATGAAAATAGTGAGTTGATGTGAGAAATCTTAGTAGTATAGTGATAGTAGGAAGACACAGTGACAATCACTGGTGACTGACATGAGAAAGATTCTCAAGTATAAAGATCAATGTGAGATCTAGGCATCAGCAGGCAGACTCAGTGAGAACCACTGGTGACTGATGCGAAGAGGAGAGAGACTCCAAAAGATAGGACAATGCCCCCTAGACCAGGAAGATGCCCCTGAGTGTGACCAGTTTCAATCCATGTCAAGTCGAGCAAAGATCTTGAAAATAACTGAGAGAAAATGCATGAGCGAGTGAAGTAAAGCAGGAAAGCAAACTAAAGCAGGAAAGTAGGAGAGAAAATTGCAAGATAGCCAATGGATGCCGCGATAGATAGAGCATTACGGAACAAGAGGCGTCTATTTACTAGGTTTTCACCATCTTGGCAGAAATTCTATTTTTCTACCATGATGCCTATTTACCAGGTTTTCATCAATGGCACATCTTTCTTTTTTTTTCATTTTTTTGTATTTTTCATTTTTTTGTATTTTTTTGTATTTTTTCTTTTTTGATTTTTTTTGTATTTTTCATTTTTTTCATTTTTTGTATAATTCATTTTTTGATTTTTTCGATATTATCAAGGCGCCTGTTTACTAGGTTTTTACCAGGATAATAGATACATCAAAGCGCCTATTTGCCAGGTTTTCACTATGATGATGATTTTTTAAGGACATTTTGCAATTTTTAGGATTTTCTCAGAATAGAGTATGTACATGAGCATTCAGAAGACATCTCAACTATAGAACTTCTTCAGATGAGGAGCATTGATAGGCTCTTTGATTTGTTTCCCCTCTGTGGTAGAGAGCTCGTAAGCGCTAGACCCAAATACTGCAGTGATAACATAGAAACCAATCCAGTTTGGTTCAAATTTTCCTTTCTGGACCCACTACTGTTGATTCTTGGGGTTCTCTCTCAGGACAAGATCACCCATTTGGAATTCCCTTGGTCTAACCTTCTTGTTGTAGCTTTTAGATATTCTCTTCTCATATGATTAGAGATGATCGAATGCCACTTTCTGACTTTCATCTAGTAGTTCAAGCTCTTGAAGCTGAGATATTCTGATATCATCATCAGTAATGAGGCCCTTCAGAGAGACTCACAAGGTAGGAATCTCAACCTCAATAGGAAGCATTGCATCTGCACCATAAACTAGGGCAAAGGGCATGGCCCCTGTTGGTGTCTATATACTAGTGCGGTAAGCCCATAAAGCTGGATTAATCTAGAGATTCCAGTCTCATCCAGATTTGTGTACTATGCGGTGTAAGATCTTGAGAATAGTCTTATTTGAAGCTTCCACCTATCCATTACCCTGGGGATAATAGATAGAAGACCAGTGTTGAATAATTATGAACTTAGTGCATAATTATTTTAGATCCTTGTTCTTGAATTTTCCCCCATTATGAGTGATTATTGGTGAGGGTACACCATATCTATAGATGATGTAGTTCAGTACAAACATGGCCACAGACTTGTCATCAGCTACGATGAGCGGCACTGCCTCAACCCATTTGGTAAAATAGTTTGTAGTAGTAATGATGTATTTATATCCCCTTGAAGAAGACAGATGTATCTGACCCATCAAGTCAAAGGCCCACTGCTGAAATGGCCAAAAGCTGATGAAAGGAATGAGCTCCTTGGCAGGAGCATGGATCAGATTTCCATGAAGCTGGCACTGTTTGCAAGATTTAGAAAATTGTATAGCTTCTTTCTCCATATCCTGCCAATAGTAACTAGCTCTAATAATTTTGCAAGATAGTGTTAGGCCATTTGGGTGAGACCCATAGATGCCTTCATGCACCTCTACTAACACACACTTGGACTCATCAGGTTCTAAACACCTAAGGAGGGTACCGTCTAGACCTTGCCTATATAATTTGTTAGCTATGATGACAAACCGTGAAGCACTATAGATTAAGTGACGTTTCTCATTTTGGGTGTAAGTGTTTGGAATGATCCTGTCATGAAGGTAGGACTAAATATGGTGGTAGCAGGATGAGTCATGTCCAATGACTGAATAGATCATCTGAGATTCAGGAGAATTATAAGCAGGGTAGCATAACGTCTCCACTCATAATTCATGTCGAAAGTCATTTTTTGGCATTTGTAATATGGAAGCCAGAGTAGCCATGGCATCAGATGCTTTATTATCTGCCCTTGGAATTTGTTGGAAAGTAATGTGTGCAAAGTATTTCTTGAGATCATCAACCATCTTTTTATAAGGCACTAGTTTTTCATCTTTTGTTTGGTAAATATCATTCACCTGATTGATAACCAACTATGAATCTCCAAAGACCTTTAGCTCATCGATACGCCATTTAATAGAGATCTTTAATCCT
Organism: Thuja plicata; assembly: GCA_018584345.1. Taxonomy (NCBI): domain Eukaryota; kingdom Viridiplantae; phylum Streptophyta; class Pinopsida; order Cupressales; family Cupressaceae; genus Thuja; species Thuja plicata. Next base: position 989,820 of record MU227181.1, read on the forward strand.
TTAATCAAGGCTTCATACTCAACAGTGTTATTTGTGCAAGGAAACAAAATTTTGTAAGCCTTTGGTAATGAATACCACTGAGGTGTAATGAACAAGATTTCAACACCCAACCCCTGCTGGGTGAATAATCCATCAAAGAACATGGTCCATGCCTGATGTGTGAGAAGCATGATGGACACATCTAGGAACTTGATCCTTAATTTTTGATAGTCTACAATAGGTGTCTCAGCCAACTGATCTGCAATTGCTTTCCCTTTAATAGCTTTTCTTTCCACATACTCAATGTCAAATTCACTGAGTATCATGACCCATTTAGCTAATCTACCTATGAGGGAAGCTTTGCTGAGCAAGTATTTTAATGGATTAATTTCTACAATGAGCCTTGTAGTGTGAGAAAGTATGTAATGTCATAACTTCTGGGAAGCGAACACCACTGCCAAGCAAGCTTTCTCAATGAAAGAATAATTCATTTCATAGGAGACCAATGTTCTGCTGATGTAATAGATTGCTCTCTCTTTATTGTTTTGATCTTCTTGGGCCATTAGAGCACCCAGAGATGTTTTTGTAGCTGAGATGTATAAGATTAATGGCTTCCCATGAATAGGAGGCATTAATATAGGTGGATTAGTCAGATATTGTTTGATTTGTTGAAGACCTTGTCCACATTCCTTGTTCCATTGGTAAGTCACTCCTTTATCTAAAGTCTTGGTGAATGGTTATGACTTGTCTACCAGTTGGGAGATAAAGCATCAGATAGACTATAGTCAGCCTTGAAGTCCTCTCATTTGTCTAATATTCTTTGGTGGTGACATTTCCATGATAGCTTGAACTTTCACAGGATCCACCTCGATGCCTTTTGCAGAGATAATATAACCAAGCAATTTTCTGGAAGTTACTCCAAATGCACATTTCTTAGGATTGATGCGTAGTCGAAACTTTCCCATATGAACCAATATAGGGCCTAGATTAGTAAGATGTGCCTTCCTATCCATACTTTTAGCAAGGGTGTTATCAACATAATCCTCCATTGTTTGGTGCATCATATCATGAAATATAGTAGTGACTGCTCTCTGATACGTGGCTCCAGCATTCTTGAGACCAAAAGGCATAACATTCCAGTAGAAAGAGCCCCATGCACAAGTGAAAGAAGTCTTTTCTTGGTCCTCTAGCACAAATTTGATTTGGTTGTAGCCAGAGAAACCATCCATCAGGGAGTACATTTTGTACCCTACTGTCATATCCACAATCATATCAATGTTGGGTAGTGGGAAGTCATCTTTTGGACATGCCTTGTTTAAGTCCCTGAAGTCTGTATAGAATTTGATAGATTTGTCATGCTTCGATGCTGGGACTATGTTGGAGATCCATTCTGCATGGTCAATTTCTCTGATGAATCCATATTTTAGGAGTTCCTCTAATTCTATCTTGACAAGTAGAGCCACATGTGGATTCATTTTTCTTAGTTTTTGCTTGACTGGTTTTACTCCAGGAGCTATTGACAGGTGATGCATGATAAGATTAGGATCTACACCAGGCATGTCAGAGTATGTCCATGCAAATTTTATCTTTTTCTCTTTGAAGAAATCTGTGAATTCTTTGAGTTCTTCTGTAGACAATGATTTAGCCACATGAATAATGTGTGGATGTTCTTCTATACCCAAATTTACTGGCTGAGTCAGCTCAAATAGCACCGATGATCATTCCTAGAAATGACTTGAAAGTGCATCAAGTATCTCATCCTCAGGCACCTCAGAGAGGTTTTCAACTTCAGATACGTCTATTCTTTTTACTTTTTTTGGCTCTGACACTGCCACAATGTGGTTTTCACCGTCAGAGAGCCTATTTTTTTCTTTTTGATTTTATGACTAAGATACTTGATATCACTTTCGGTCATGCTGACACTGTCTTCGCTAGTGGAGGATGTTATAGGTTCAATAGCATGGAGATAACAAGCTAGAGCATAGTCATTTTGGAATGTGAGGACTTCTTTGGATGAGGAAGGGGAATTCCAGTCTATTAGCTCAGGATGTTGGAGTGATAGAGAAGTGACGGGTTCAAGTGCACTCATGGTATAATCATTGAAATCATGGACTAGTAAGCTAAGATCTAGAGAAATCTCATCCAAAGGTGTATTTGAATCCCTTTGACTCCTAGTGACCATAGTAGAAGAAATGTTAACATCTATGGAATCAGACTTATTAGACCTTACACTAGACCCTTCACTTATGTCGAGAAGGTTTTTAGATGTATGTGTAGTATCAACATTCTTGTCAAAGGATCCTTCTGAAAGACTATCGAACTCATATTCATGGGAATCTATGTCTGAACTTTGGCTAGGATGTTTTCACCATGAAGGTTTGAGAGTTCTTGTGACACTAGCCTATTCTTGCACAAACTGCTCTTGAAATTGTGATGGTATGTATTGTTCACCCTGGAAACCAGGGTCTTGTGACACTTTCCATTATTCGTATGTCAGAGGAGTGAATGGAATAGCGTCATTGGAGTCACTATTAGCCTTGGCTGTACTTGCATGTATTATGATGTCATCTAGCTCAAAAAAGAATGCTGCCAGATCTGGAGGAATAGAATAAGTAAAGTAATCCTCGTCGGAGCTATTCTCTAAGGTGTCCACTGTATAGGTTCAGATTTAGATACAAATTTGTTAATCCCTATATGGAATGGGATTTTATTCAAGCCTAAACCAGTTGTATCTTTCATCCTTCAACCCGTAGATTTAATAGGTTCAACTAGCCCATTACCATTCATCCCTATTGGACCACTCCCTTTGTATCCAAAGTGTTTCATGATTTTAAGACCTTCACTATTGGGATCTAGTTCACGAGCTAGGGTAGTCTGTTCAGATATGTCCTTTCCTTTGTAAAGCCAAGCTTTAATAGCTCTTTCCTCATCTTCATCTTCTAATGGTGTTGAAGCCCGTACAAAGGCGCCATCATAAACTATTTTAGGAGGAGTAGTAGGAGATTTATTGTTCTTAGAAGGTCTCCTGTAAGAATGAGGAGATGGAGGTAGAGATGCTAATGATAGCATAGGTTCTATTTTATCTTCAAAGTCTATTCCATGTCTCTAAGCTTGGCATCATAGTATTCTATGGATTCTCTGTTAGTAGGAACAAAACTATCAGCTGACTGTGTGAGCATATTACAAGAATAGCTCATATTAGCAGGATTTGTCACTTCTACGTCATGGAAAGGAAACTTGATGCACTGATGATACATAGAGGGAACTCCTTGCATTTCATGGATCCACGGTCTTCCCAACAAGATGTTATAAGCAAGAGGAATGTCCAGCACTTTACAAGTGACATCTCTTTCAACAGGTCCAACCCGAATAGGTAGCACAACTAAACCTTTAGACTTTCTTTCTTCTTAATCATAGGCTTTGATAGTAATTTTCTTGCGGGAATCTATGTGATCTTCATCATAACCTAGCTGAGTGAATAAGTGAGCAGAGTAGATGTTGAGGCAAGCACCATTATCAATAAGGATGTGGCAGATGTGATTTTGGCCAATCATGACCTCTATATGCAAAGGGGTGTTATGCGGGTGGCTGAACAAATGGTCATCTTCTTCTGAGAAAGATAGATAGTGTGGTGAAGTCAAGTGACCCACTATAGATTGAAACTAATCAACATTAATATCTTTGGGGACATTAGCCATTATGAGGGCTTTATCCAGAATCTGCATGTGAGCAGGCGAGATCTTCAACAGTTCAAAGATGGTTATTTGAGCGTTGGTTATTTGCAGCTAGTCGAGAATGCTATAATTAGTAGTAGGAGGTGTGGGGACCATTTTAGTGGTCTTATTGGTAGGGCCAACAACAACTTTATCCATGGGTTTCTTTGATGCAGATGTAGTAGCAGGAAGGTCAGGACCCTTGAGAGTGATCTTAGTGTAGGATATGGTAATGATGTTTGCGCAATCCTGAGATGATTCAGGTTCAGACAAGTGATACCCAGGGCCTCTCAAGACAAACGAGGTCTTAGGCTTAGGCGCATCCCTGATCCCCTTGATAGTAATCACATCACAATACTCAACTTCGATAGGTTTGATCATGTTGATGACATTATCATTAGTGGTATGCATGTAGTTAACCTTGGCATTATTGTTCTTAGTGTTGGAAGACTCACCTTTCTCGTGAGGAGGGAAGGGATCTTTAAATGCCTGGTGATCTGTATTCTTATTATGATTATCCATAACAATATCACCATTATCAATCAGATCTTGGACCTTATGATGCAACTAAAGACAAGTAGAAGTCTTATGACCCTTTTTATGGTGACAGTCATAGTATGCGTTGTTGTTCCACCAATGGGGTCATGGTTGTGGATCATTTGGATGCTTGTCCAAAAGAGTGAGAACCTGGTTTTGTACCAAAGTATTGTAAACTACATCAAGTGGTTAGCCCAAGGAAGTGAATTCAAACTTGGGTCGAGGGGCCTGTTAGGGATTTTTCTTGTATGAATCACAGTGCTTGAAATGACTACTTGAACACTATGCCTTCTAATACTGATTCAGAGACAAGAAAAGCCTAATTTATAAGGACTAGATAAGATCCTTCTTTTTTTTTGAGCTCCACATATACTCAGGCAGGTTTTACCTCTTAAGATTGTTGTTTACACAGTATTTGTTGATGTGGACACTGATTTGCTATGTATCTTTTGTTAAACCTACTTATGAATCACCTTGCAAATAACCAAGCATAACCAGATGCAAGATATAACCATACAAACCATAGTCGTAAGCATAACAAGAACCAGTGATACAAGGATTTTCATCCTTCTTCCTTTTATAGTAGGAGGGATAACCTAATGATTCACTCTCCAAGGAATCAATAAAATGGATACTGTCCTGCTGACATAGGTCCTTAACAAGTTTAGTTTGTTTGTTCTTAGAAACAAAGTATTTTGTTTGAATTGGTTTTGATAATTTGAAATAACTTGGACAAAGATAGATTATCAGACTAATTTCTGGCCCAGTGCCTATCCTTTGGGCTATAGAGTCAAATAAGCTAAGATTTCATAGAAACAAAATACAGCAGATTGCCTTACAACCCACATGCAATTCAGGTAAGTTGCCTTACAAGTTACCCTGTCACCTCAAAACTATTGTATCAAATCCTTAAACAAAGTAGTATGCTCCTTGAAACTACTCATAAAAGTTAGTTCTTTCCTTAAAAGAAACTTGCAAGTAATCAAATAGTTACCTAATAACCAGAATGCTTCAAAATACCTTATAAATTTAACATAGAAGAGCATACACAAAGAATAAAGAGACAACAATGGAGGAGAGTAAAATTGCACTGTATACTATTTATATGATCCAGCTTTTCATACATGAAAGATTATACAACTTCAAAAGATAGACAGAAACCCAGAACATCTGAATTCTTTAATATATTATCTCCTTTCCAAAATGTTCCAACATCAAAGACCTCTTACAATTACAACTCATTTTCTATATATAGGTTTCTGACCATCTTGGAATCCCTTAAGGATTCAACAAGCTTCGGATGGTCATAGTAAACCTAACCCTAAAGTTAGAAGAGAGACAAAAAGAAAGAGAGAGAAGAAGCGGTGAAAGGACTAAGTCAAAAAGATAGAAACAGATATTTCTTGTTCTTCTCCTGATCTGGCGACTGCAATCAGATTTGTCGATGGTAGGTAGTAGTATTTATGTTGAGTCTGGATAGTTGTGCTCGCCTACTCACCTACATTCTCCTTTTGTAATAACTGTCCTTCTTGTCTTGAACAATGCAGTGCCAAGTGTTCACCTTATTCATCATCCAAGATTTCTTCTTCTACTATAGGCTTCTTTTTCTTTGGTGTAGTCATAACTTCCCAAGCCTTTACTTCATCATCGGATGGCCACTTGAAGTCCTGAGTACTCTGTACTTTCACCTTTTGCCTATCCCATCTAGCATCAGTGATGTTTTTGACATCAAGTAGGAATTTGTTGATATCAGTCTCAGCTTTGAAGGATTCATCCAATATTTTATTGAATCCCTCTATATCAGCATCTGTTCCCAATAGAAATGCATCTTCACTAGGCATCTTGCTGTCAAACTCACTCTTCCAGGCATCTACAGCCTTGACTTGGTCATCATCTCCTTTTAAGGAAGGAATAAACCTATTAAAATCATTTGAAAAGAGGCTCAATTTAACCTCTATCTGGTTTAATTTTCCTTTGAAGAATGAGAGAGCAATGTTGACTCTTTTGATCTCATCTTCAACTTCAGTGACTATTGGAGGAAAATCTAGTCTTATGGCTTGTAAAGATGACAATTTCTCAAATAAATTTTCCCTAGCAGACCACTTAGTGAAGTAAGGGTTTATAATGGCAAGGTACCCCATTACCTCAGTATGCAATACTAGAAATTTATTGTATGTATTGACTACAACATCAGCTTTGTCTTTTAGAATCTCAATTCTATGTTGTAGTATGCCTTTCAATTCCTTCAAAGCTATTGCATTTCCCTTTTCTTCATCCACATTTTGTTCCACAGCCTCTTCTGACTTAGGTTTATCTTCAATCTGCATTGGTGGTGGTTGTGCAGGTACATATACTACCTCAGGCTTTGCCTCTAATTCTTCTGTTAATGTTTTGATCATGTGATCTCACTGGTATAGTTGTATGTGGCACATATCTCTGTCTTTAGACAATGCACTTGTTTCTTCCAGAAAAGTACTATACCTCTCAGACAATTGCGTGGTTTTGTCCTCATTCAATTGAGCCCAGTGTGTCATAATTTGGGAGATTTCTAAGTCCCCTATATTTTGTATTGACCACACCATCTGATTACCCACCATATTTTCTTGAATGTTTACTAACTGGGGCTTCTGGTCTTTTGGGCTTAGGCTCCACATTGCAAAAGCCTGAGATTTTGGGCTATACCCAAATCCTTTTATCATCTCTCCTACCTAGACCTCACTAGCCATTTTAAGATCTGGCTACTTTTTGATTTGGTCTATGATGAAAGCAGATGCTAAATCCCATCCCTCAGCCAACAATATCCCACTTCCCAGCACCATTTTCCTGGCATCCTCGGGCGAGATATCCTCATTCTTAGGATCATAATTCTGTAAGCCCACTAGGGCTTCATTTGTTATTGTTTCTTTTCCATCAACTATTAATTGGGACCTGAGTTGCTCTGTTTTATGCCGTCTTAGGAAGTCTTTAAACTCCTCTATTTTTACAAAGCTGTCATCATCTAGGAATTTTTGCTGGTGAAGCAATCTTTCATCAACATAGGCCCTGAGTGGTATCTCAACTTCATCTTCTGGGTCAGGC
>MU227181.1:1033119-1074239 GCA_018584345.1 Thuja plicata
TTGAACCAGGTAGAAGACGGAGAAACTCATCAGAGAAACTTGCTTTTCCTTTCTATTCCTCTTCACTCCCTCCACTTGTCAAAGAAACACTCATAGCTCCACTCATATTTGCAATACCCTGAATCTCTTTTTCCTAACCGATATTGAAACAAATCTATTTCTGAAATCAACTGACTGTTTTGAGCACAATTTCCATAAATTTAGAACTCTTTGGCAAACTTTCGAAACACAGCAAGCTGAGAAGAATATTTCTTTTTCTAAAAATTTAGCAACTTGGATTTGAAAACTGAAAGAATGGTGAATGAGAATGAATGCACCATCAACTCCTTATAGCTGTCATTCAGAGTATGCAGCTCATAATTTGGAAACATCAGTTCTGCCATTAATTCAACATGCTGTGAATTTGAATAGAAAACCTAGCCGTAGTTGCTGAGCTTGACAGGAAATCAAATTTTCAAAAATGAATCCTTGGAACAATCATATAAAATTTAAAAGAGCTGACATGTCACACTGTGATTCATTATCTGTCTTACATCTCAGCTACTCTTTTTGCACAGTGATCAAAATGCGAGTCTGTGATTGGTTGCCGAGTGGTTCATACTGTCATATCACAAAACTGCCGCCGCTTTTAGATTTTGTGATCAGGCGACTGCGCGACTGCATTAAGTCTCTTTGTCGCGGGCCTCTGTCACTAACCATGGTTCCATCTCAAGACTTGGCGACAATGCAGTTTCTTACCTTTGGCTAACCCAAGTTACAATCTGGCGATCATGCGACCCAATTGAAATCATAGTCGCGCAGAGTTAACAGTAACTCATCATTCATTCTGAGACCTTGCGACTAACCGTTACCCTTAACCTTCTCAGTTATCTCCCTGTCGCCAAATGCTTTTATTCTATTTCAAGACTATGCGATGATTCTTAGTCGCCCAATCGTGGAATCAAGTCCTTAGCATTTGATTTTACCTTAACAAGTTATAAGCGCCCCCTTTTTGCTTCTGACGACTGCGCGACATACCTTAATCGCTAAGTCGGGAGGAATTTTTTCTTTGGGCACTTTTCTTCTCAGACTTCGTGACCACCGTCAGATCTTCTAATTCCTTCATCCTACGGCCGTCGCTTAATCGCTATATGCTCGGGCATACCCTTAAATCATTCCCAGACACTGCGACTGAAGGGAAAGTACTTAGTCTTGTTGTCGCTGAGTCCATTTTCTGCTTCTGGCGACCATGCGATAATCTTTTAATAGCCACTCGCCTTGTGACACATGTCACTCAATTATTTGTCCTCTTGCTGCATAATGGAAAATTGAAACATTATCTTGTTCTAGCAACATCCCGACTAAGCATTACTGTAAACCACAGACGGTTAGTCATGAAGTCTGAGCTAAAATCTCTGAACCGCTGCTCCATTTCGAGACCACGTGACTAAAGGCTTGACTTAACCATTAACTTTGACTCATTTGGCGATAGAGAACCAAAAGGTAATCGCGAAGTCTGAAGACATTTTCATAACTGTGAAAAATCTCCTGCGATCACCCGACTAAGCAGTGGGTCCCTTCTTTACAACATTTTATAACATAACTATCTTGCGACTACCCGACATGAAAAGAATCGCTGAGTCTCGTAAAGCCAAAGGAATATGCTGAACTTAAACGAGACCACGTGACACAAGGAAAACGCGAAGTCAGGAAGACAATTGGAATATTCGCTCGGGGTATTGCGACAAGGCGATTCAATTGAGACACATGCCTTAAGTGAATGGAAAAATTAATGTTGAAATAGAAGCGCCATGACTTAGGGTTTTTTTTCATCGTTTAACACTTGGAAAGACAAGGGTTTTCAGGGTTTTTACAAATTAAGCAAGGTTTTAGACCTGAAAACCTGAAAACACGGTAGAAGTAAGGCCACACGGAATGAGAGACAACAGAAATGAGCACATCAGAATACAGAGAGCAGGACAAGGAACCAGGAAAACTGTCAAAACAAGAAATACAACCAATAGGGCCCAAGGTTTGTTGCTAGAGAATCTGGAAGGCGACTAAGTGTTTGTTGCAGCCTTTTTAGTAGTTTTTATTGCTTGTATGCTAGAAGTAAGATTGAAAACTAGTTTTGAAGGAGCCGGGGTCACATTATCAACCACTCTATCATTCACAATGTCCCTATTCTTGTTGACAGACTTCCCTTTATCTTTGTTGGAAGAGGAGAAACCTTGTTTTTTGTCTTTGTGCAAAGTCAATTCCCCTTTCTTAACCATAAATGCCTCTATCCTCACAGCTTGCTTAATCATGTTGTCAAAATTGAGGGGACATTGAAGTTGTACCTGATACCCAAAATTAGGAGTGAGATTGTCTAAGAAGATGTCAAGTTTCTTAGATTCAAGTATTTTACGAGGATACTTGGTGCAAAGCTGTCTCCATCTCTAGAGAAATTTCAGGAATGGATCCCCTTGTCTTTGCTTGAGATTGAAAAGGTCCCTAATGTTGATGGGATACTGTGTGTTGTGAGAATAATGCTGGACAAAGAGATTTGCGATCTCATCAAAAGTCTTAATGTTGGTGGGTAGTCAAGAAAACCACTCCATGGCAGGTCCACCCAGACTTTGGGGAAAGAGATGCATTAAATAAGTTTAATCATGAATGGACTCCATAGATAGGGCCCCAAATTCTCTCAAGTGATCCTAAGGATCGGTGGTACCCAGATATTTATCATACTTAGGGAGTTCCACACCCTTGGGAAAAGGTGGCATATGAAGACTCCTATCAAAAGGAAAAGGATAGGTGCTCTCCATCGTGAATTGTTGTGCGGGTTTGTCCTTATCCTTTACAAGTTGGCTAATTTGGTTTAGCATATCTTGAATCATCTTTTGCAATTTGGTAGTCTCGGTCTCTTCCTCTTTAGTCACAAGTGTTTCCAGTTTGAAATTTGTGGGTAGCTTAACTCCTTGGTTTGCTAATTCTAGAAAATATTTCTCTTTATCTTCTGCAAGGAGAATTTACATCATCTTGATGAGAGCCTTATTACATTTTGCAGCATCTATGCCATTTTGAGTTATCATATCATCATCATTACCGAGGATCTCATAAATGCTTGGGTTCTGTTCTTGACTCTGGTCATGTGGAGGAGGGAGATGGTGATGCTGATCACCTTATTGACCCTGATCATTTTGAGATTGGTCATGGGCCTCACTATATTGACCTTGTAGGAAGTTGAAAGGGCTTCCCATGTTGCTAATGTGGGATTGTACTATGTACACAGGTTCAGTGTGAGTGTGTGTATTGAGCTAAGAGTTTGTGGCCAATGTAACTTTTGGTGGGTCAAAGGGGTCGATGGGTTTGAAAGGATCAATAGTTTCACAAGGATTGATAGGACCAAAAGGATTGGTATGATCAAAAGTATCAATAAGGTAGCGAGGATCGTCAATAGGGTAGACCCAAGTAGGTGACCTTCCAAATTTTTTTGGATCGGGAAGAAATGAGTTCTATTGATCTTGAAACAATGGTTTAGGTTGTCTTTGAAATAAGGGATTATAGCACTGCTGGAACACTGGTCTTTGATTCAGACTAGGATCTATACTGAATGGTGAGGAGGAACATGAGGATCCCTCTTGACTATCAGATTGAACAATAGGTTTGGAATGACCTCTTCCTTGATTACGAGTTCTACCTCTACCTATTCGAGAACCAGGAATGGGAAATATGTTGCCGCTTCTAGTCGTAATAGGCATAGAAAATGATGAAATGAGAGAGGACTTAGGATCCAACTCATAACTCTATCTCTAGAAATAGAAAAAGGGATATAAAGGCTAGAAAAACCAAGAAGTGAAATGCACCTGACAGGAATCATCAAGAGTATGGCTAGAATAGCTGAGATGTGACTATTGTGTCGCAAGGTACAAAAGCACTAAAAATTAGGATAGAGGACAAAGAGACAAAATGAGTTTGAGCAAGAATCGGTCAGTTTGCAACTTGAGACAATCAATTTCAGACTATAGATGACAGGGAAATAGGCAATCAGATCTCAAACAAAAATTAGATCAGGCAAAAAACTCATCAGTCAACGGGAAATAGCTCACTATTTTGGGACACCAGGGTACAAATTCACATGATAAAGTGTTGGTTTGCGCAAGGAAATTCTTAACTACACATGAGAAAATGAAAGCTCACGCGAGGAAATGCTCAGTTTCTGGAATCTCGCGCGAGAAAATGCCAGGTTTCAACAAATTGACTCAGTTTTTGAGACAAAAGTCAGATTTTGAGACACAATCAAGATTTTTCTCTGACATAATTTCTAGATTTAGTATAGTTTTATGATAGTTCAGATCAGCAATCTTAGTTTGAATGTGACAAGAAATCGTTAACAAGCACAAAGTTTTGATCAAGCAATAGTGACGCAAGAAGTAGTCGCAAATAGTTCTACCAAGGACAAGGCAACTTGGCAGAATCATGGGAGTCTTTGTTTAATCATGATTGGATAGTTTAAGACTCAAAACAAACACTTAGTTATCCCTACAAACAAAATTGTAGTGAAGACAAAATTTATGCCTCACTGGCTTATGTGTATGCATGCACCTCACACAGTTGTGTCACCCCCTAGAGGGTGCCTATGTTTTTGGTGTTTCCAAGGAATAAATAATATATGTTCAAAGGTTACCCTTAAAGTAGGGGCCAGTTTCATATACCACTTTTAAGTGTCCAGGTGCATACCTATGTTGAGAATCTAGGGGAGATATTCTTCCCCCTCCCTGCACAAAGATTATGTCTTCTTTCGGAGGTGATCCGAGTAGGCAACTAACTAAGAAATTTTTTAGTGGGCTTCCATTCATAATAACCTTTGGTGTCTCTAATATAGGGCTGGGGCCTCGTAGCCACACCAACACTTGAAAGTCATACACCCCCGCAAGCAGGGCTAGGAGCGGCGCTGCTTAGTACAACAGACAAGGCTTTCTCAAGATGATAGTCAGAATCATGAGAAAGAAGGTACCATGGCTTTGGAGTCTTTGGACTCAACAAAGAATACTTTATTATAGTGAGGTGGAATCATTGGCGATCGGTGCGTACTCACTTGGGTCGTTCCTGGAGGTTCAACTTCTGGCAGGCCCTCTAAAGGTGACACAAAACTTGGCTCAGATTTGAGGGTCAAATTTTCTGATTCTCTCAAAGAGAGAAGAGAATACTTCTCTACCTCTTCACCTTACCCAAACATGCAAGACATATTCATCACCGAGCGAATTCTCCTCCAACCAATTCACAAGCTTTTGGGTTTCTGATTCTCTCAAAGAGAGAAGAGCATAATCCCTTGACAAGTGAACGTGCTAAAGGTTTGTTATCTTTCTTTGCTTCCCTAGTTCTCCATCATGTTAGCAATGTCTGGGTCTTGAATTCATCTATGGGCATCACTTCCATGTAATGAAGAGCCTATTCCCCTATTTTTCTATCAAGATTCCCAAGAAATTTTAACAAGGCCCTAATTATACTATGTGATGAAAGCAATAAACAAGCACAACATTTTAAAATGATCTTCGACAACCATCCTGCAAGAAAACCATTAGCAATTTTATGTCTTTGTGAAGCGACTTGCAGCCTACTGTTACGCTGTCAAAGAAATCAGAGAGATAAAAACAACAGCATGTGAAAATATTTAGGAAAATAGTAACAGTAATTGCAGAAACTATGAAATTCCAGAGACTGTCACCAAGTCTCGCGTGAGGAAGTACAAGGCTTTGTGCGAGGAAATGCAATAGCTGGCGCAAGAAAGTGCTTTGTCGCATGAGACATTACTAATGAAAGCACAAATTTTCATGGTATGCTCAGAATTCTTGCGCGAGAATCTGTACACAGAAAAGTATGGACGTACGACAGAGTACAAAATTTTTTCAAATTTTTTTTGAGAGTGAGGTCAAAAATCAATTTTTTTCCCCACGATGGGTGCCAAAATTTATGTGTCCGAATGTTGACCTCTAAATCAGCCACAACACAACATAGTCATTTCTTAATCGTTGAATTACGAAGATGAACATGAATGGCTCATTCCACATTATCAATTGAATCAACCTGTTGCCTCCTATTTAGTTGGGGTGTTTAATTAATCTTAGAATGAGAGCTAACAACCATAGACCATTGCTAAAATGGAGGATTTGAAAGCTTTGAAAACTGAAATGAAATTTATTCTATATGAGAGATACAATTGTAATCTAGGAATGAAGATGCAGATTTTAAGCTAAGGAACTTGAAAGAGATAATAGAATTAAGCTGCTTGATAAATAAACAAACTAAATTGAGATGAAGAATACCATTAAGCTAAATGAAATTACACTAAATATGCAATGAAAGCTTGGAAATATGAGAGAATTGAGACAATAATTCACTATAGTTTTGGTACTCTAAAATTGCTCTTCCCAAATGAAGAAAAGAAGGTCCATAATATAGAAAAGCCCGAAGAGAGGATGAAGAGTTTCTTGGGAAGAAAAAGTTGACTCTTCATCTTCATGGAGGAAGGTGAGACAAATATGAAGGAATTATTTAATTAAATAAATGAATTATTGCCACATGGGTGGCTTTTCACATTGTTTGAATTATTAAATTCAAGTGAGGATAATCCATTCAAATAACCAAATAATATTTAATTCCCTTGATGTGTATTAGCTAAAGGGGGTGGGATTAATTTAATTTAAAAGTACTTAGGTCTTTAGAATTAATCATAGGGATTTTTAGCTAATAAATCTTAAAAATTTAGGAATTAAATATAGTGTAAGATTTATGCAAATTTAGGTTTTCTGCATTTGAGACTAAGTCAATTAAAGATAATTAGGATGGAGAATTTGCCTAGTACAATAGGACTTCGATGATGAGAATTTGAAGAAATGCACCAAAATTGATTACAATTGTAAGGTGCCAATTTTGGGGTATTACAGTATGATTCATGAGCATATGTGTTTTTCCCTAATTCCAAAAATGAGTAAATAAGAAGTAGAAGATGTACCTATAGAAGTTGCAGACTTGTTGGAGGATTTTTAGGATATTATTTTTGATAATGTACCTGATAGATTACCACTGGTGAGAAAGATCAATCATCAAATGGACTTGATCCTAGGGGCCAATTTTCCAAACAAGGCAGCCCATAGGATGACTCCGGCAAAGAGTGAGGAATTGAACAAACAAGTGCATGAGTTATTGTAGAAGGGATTGATCTGAGAGAGCTTGATTCCATGTATTGTACCAGCAGTATTAACTTCAAAGAAAAATGGAGAATGGAGGATGTGTACACAATCTCAAGCTATAAATAAGATCACTATCAAGTACATATTTCCCTTGCCAAGAATGAATGATATTATGGATTGTTTGAGTGGAGCTGAGTATTTCACAAAGATAGATCTAAAGAGTGGATATCACCAAATCAGGATCAAAGATGGAGATGAATGGAAGACAACCTTCAAGACAAAGGAGGGCTTGTATGAGTGGTTAGTCATTCCTTTTGGGCTAACCAATGCACCGAGAACATTCATGCGGCTCATGAATTAAGTACTGAAAGAATTTATGGGTAAGTTTATTATTGTGTACCTATATGATATTTTAATTTTTAGTAAGACATTGGAAGAACATATGATGCATATTCGTAAGGTGTTTCAAAGGTTAAGGGAAGAGAAGTTGCTGATTAATCTGAAGAAGTGTGGTTTTTTGAAAAAGTAATTAGTGTATTTGGGATTCGTAGTCTCAGTAGAAGGTCTAAAAATGGACCCAGAGAAGGTGCAGGCTATCCTTGAATGGCCTACCCCAAGAAGTTCTACTGAGGTAAGATCTTTTCATGGTTTGGATAGTTTTTACAGAATGTTTATTCATAGTTTCAGTAGTATCTATGGACCCTTGACTGAGACAATGAGAGGGGATAGGAAAGAGTTTAAGTGGACTGTAGGGGCAGATAAGAGTTTTGAATTGTTGAAATGAAAAGTTACAAAACAACATGTTTTAGCACTTCCATATTTTAACAAGGTGTTTCAAGTAGGCTGTGATGCTCGTGGTAATGCTATTGGAGCAGCTTTGAGTAGGGAAGGTAAAACCATTGCCTATTTTAGTGAGAAGTTTAATGATGCCAAGAGAAAATATATTGTTTATGATTAGGAGTTCTATGCTATAGTTCAAGCATTGAGGAAGCGGAGACATTATCTTTTTCCAAAAGAATTTCTTTTATTTACTGATCATCAAGCTTTGCAATATTTGAATAGTCAAGGAAAGTTGAATCAAAGGCATTTGAAATGGGTTGAGTTTTTGCAGAGTTACAATTTTGTTTTGAAACACATGAGTGGGAAGTCTAATAGGGTTCGAGATTCCCTTAGCAGAATCCTGATTTTGTTGACAGAGATGCAGATTGAAGTTGTCGGGTTCAAAGAACTCAAGAGTTTGTGCCCTGAAGATCCAGATTTTAGCAAAGCTTGGAAAGCTTGTAGAGAACCTGTTACTCTGGATAGAACCAAATGTTTGGATTTCATAATCGAGGATGATATGTTGTTTAGAGGTAGTCAATTGTGCATTCCAAAAAGTTCCATGAGGGAGAATCTAATCAAATAAAAGCATAGTGGAAGACTGGCTGGACATTTTTGGTGAGATAAAACCATTTCTCTGGTTAGTGAGAATTATTATTGGCCACTATTGCAGTAGGATGTTAAGAAATTTGTACAAGGTTGCAGGGTATGCTAGATGGAGAAAGGAGTGAGGAAGAATATAGGGTTGTATCAGCCATTACCTATACCAGAGAAGCCATGGCAGGACATTAGTATGGACTTTGTTCTTGGTCTACCTATAACTTAGAGAGGGCATGATTCCATCTTTGTAGTGGTGGATAGGTTTACAAAAATGGCACATTTAATTCCTTGCAAGAAGACTAATGATGTTGTTAATATAGAAGAATTATTTTTCATGGAGATGGTAAGACTACATGGATTACCAAAGAGCATAGTTTTAGATTGGGACACCAAGTTTGTTGGGTACTTTTGGAGAACCTTGTGGAAAAATTTGAAGATAGATTTGAAGTTCAGCTCAGCACAACATCCACAAAATGATGGAAAGACAAAATTTGTGAATAGGAGTTTGGGAAAATTGTTGAGATGCTTGGTTGGAGATAAACCAAAGGGATGGGATTTGGTTTTAACACATGCATAATTTTCATATAATAATTCTATCAATAGGAGAAATGGTAAATTTCCATTCTAGATAGTATATGGAAGTAGTCCCAAAAATGCATCAGAATTAAGAAAGTTGGACAAAGGAGAGACAAGCAGTGCTGAAGCTGAAGACTTTGCAGAAAACTTAAAGAATTTGCACGAGGAGGCGAGGCAACATATTAGTAAAATGAATACAGAGTATAAGGCTAAGGCAGACAAGAAAAGGAGGCATAAGGAATTCAAGGTGGGAGATGAAGTCATGGTTCATTTGAGAAAGGAGAGATTTCCAGTAGGAACATATAATAAGTTGAAGATGAAGAAGTTTGGACCATGCAAAATACCGAAGAAGCATGATTCAGGAAATGCTTATGAAGTAGAGTTTCCCAGTGAACTCAATATTTTAGTAGTGTTTAACATTTCAGATTTGACAGAATATCATGAGAGAGGTGTTGAGGATTAGATTATAGAAGCACAATAGAATATTCCAGCAATTACTTCAGCTATAGAGGATATTGAAGACATTTTGGATAGTTGTGTTGGTAGAAGCACAAGGAATAGGATGTATAAAGAATATTTGGTCAAATGGAAAGGAAAACCTATAGAAGATTCATCATGGCTATCAAGGGAGGAGGTTAATCATATTGGTTTTCCTTTGACCACCTGAGATGTTATAGGGTCACTTCTCAAATTAACCTAGGTGTCTGATGTAGGAGCATCCTAGGTGTAAGAGAAATCTTGCATCACCCAAAAATATTTTATGGTTTATTTTCAATAAGGGCTATTTTGTGCAAAGGTACTATTTCTGGAAAGTTACTATTTTTAGTAAGTTTTCCCTTTGAGCTCAAAATGTTATATTTTTTCCCTAGAGATTCACTTTGATTGTATCAGCCTGCTAGTAAAGTTTCATTGCCAGATCAAGTCTAGTTTTGTAGATATTGGATATTTTCGGTATTGGCAACAGGGTACATAAACTTTGAACTTAGTTTTGAAGGCTTTAGAGGCTCCAAATGGGGTTGAAACTTTGGATGACTGGGAAATCCTAAGATAGGCAATGTAGAGAACTTTGTAGAATTTAAAAAATGGGGTTACAACGGCCTATTTGGTCAACAGTTGATGAGTTATGGTTTCTGGAAGTTGCGCTACCTAAACTTGAAAATGTTAAAGTTTCTTCTAAATCTCTTTTTGGGTTATGAAGTTGTTTGGGACCACTCTTATATAATAAACATGAATAATAATATCTTAGGGATGGTCAGACTCAAACTTTAGGGTTTAATTTGTAGAGTCTTCTTGGGCAGTTAAAATTGCCTATATATTGAAGGCTCGTAGGGTTGTCTAGGAAAGTTCTAGGTTATGCAGCTGGTGGCTCTAGCTTGCAGATTATTGTAAAAAATGCCCATGTGGTTTTTCATGTTTCATTTCTGAAGGTGCATGCTATATTTTAGAATATTGTAATTTCATTTCATGGTGGATATTAGAAATCCCATTTCCTTTCTTTGCCAATCTTGTTATTCTCAATTTTGTTGTGTGTTTGTGTTAATAAGGGGAGCACCCTTCATCACACCTTGACATGACTAGATTGCATTTAAGTTTTGAGTGTCTAGGATTCACCAATTTAGATATTGATCTTTCCAAATTAGTAAGAACGGTTTGGATAGGGGAAGATACTTTGCAAAAAATTCTTTTGTTGCATTCCCACTATATAGCCCATACTACTAAAGCTGAAATACATTTCCACAAGCCATAGAATAGGGAATTTGTGTATAGTTCTGGCCATGCCTCAAAAATATCCCATAGTTTATTGGGTAGAGGAGTGAAGTAGTGTAGTTTACCAAAAAAAAACAACTAGCATTGCTGTGAAAAAGGACAGTTCAAAACTAAATGATCCACATCTTCATTCACTAAGCCACAAAGTAGACAATTAAAAGGTTGCAAGATACAAAGTTTATGTAGCTGATCACTTGTTAGAGCCCTCTTTTTCAACACAATCCAAGCAAATCAGCTAGCCTTAGGGAGGGCTACTTGGTTCTTGAAAAATGAGAAGGCATGATAAGGGGCTAAATTAGCCTTCTACTATTGAATAAGTTTGTACAATCATTATTTGATAGATAATTTTCCATCTTGCCTCGGTGGGAAAAACAACTTATCCTCCTTGCCTAACAAGTAGACCACCCTTTCTGAAAATATTTCTTCCATTCACTTTTAGTCTTGAGGTGGAAGAGGCAAGTGATTTGGATCTTTCCACAATACTTTGCTGGAAAAAAAGCATATTGCTGAAACATAATCTACCAAAAAATTTCCCCAGATGCTTTCCAAGGATGCAAAAATGTCATATATTACTTCTAGTTTGGATAAAGGGGGTGTACCATTCCATGAGTCATGCCATAATTTTACTTTCTGACCATTATTCACTTCCCAAGAGATATACTTGGATACTATCTCTCTTGAAGATATCATGAACTCCAACCCCACCCATTTGTTTGACCTGTGTCATGTTTTCTAGAGAAACCAATGGAATTTTCTTACCCCCATTCATATTTTTGGTCCATAAGAATTCTCTCAATATCTTCTAAATTGTCTGAATAAATGAAGCAGGAGCTTGCAGCATTGATAAATAATAATTAGTTATAGTTGAAAACACTATTTTTACAAGTAGAATTCAGCATGATAATGATAGCCATCTTTCTTTCCATGACAAAATTCTTCATTTGATTCATTCAATGATGGGCATCTAGTAGCTTGTTTTATTTACCCCAATAAAAAATGGAATGCCAAGGTATATAGATGGTAGGAAGTCAACTGAAAATCCTAATATACTAACAATCTGATTGGTGTTGAAAAAATAGATTTTTGATTTATTATGATTAAATTTTTGACCTAAGAGTAAAGTATTCAAATCCATAGTTTTTTTTATCTGTCTGGCTTCAGTAATGTTGGATGCTCCAAAAACTAGAGTGTCATCTACAAATAGGGAATGTGTGACTGTGATGTCTGACTCCCCAATTTGTGTACCTTTCCAACAACCAATTGCCTGCCTATTCTGAATAAGTCTGTTGAATGTTTCTGCCATGAGAATGAAGAGAACTCGTGACAAAGGATCACCTTGTTGAATCCTTTGTGTAGATGAGAAGTAACCTGCCGAAACCCCATTTATAAAAATTGAGAACCATGCTCCTGATATATAGGCTCTAACCCATTTGCACTAGCCTTTGGAAAATCCAAAATTTTGCAATACTTTAAATAAGAAGTCATAGTATACTCTGTCATATGCCTTCATCATGTCAATCTTGATGAAAAAGTTTGAATATTTATTGTAATTAATTGAGTGTAGAGTTTCATGAGCCACTAATGCTCCTCCCATTATTTCCCACCCATGGACAAATCCTCCTTGTGGTAGTGACACAAGGCTTGGTATCAAATAACGCATTCTCAAGTATATTTCCTTCATTATTATCTTGTAGATTGTATTACACAATGAGATCGGGAAGAATTATGCAAAAGTTTTAGGTGACTTCACTTTAGGGATGATGACAATGTTAGTTGTATTTAAGTACTTTAACATGGATTTACTTTTCCTAGATTCTTCTATAACACCAAAAAAATCCTATCCAACATGATCCCAATGTGATTGTAAGAATAAAGCAGTAAATCCACCTGGTCCAGGCACTTTGTCTGGAGTAATAAAAAAACAACCTTCCTCAGTTCCTGAATTGTAAAAGGAGCCATTAATCCCAAATTATTAGATTCTATCATTATAAGTGGTATAGCAACTAGTACGTCGTGAAGTGGAATTTCTATTTGGTTTGACTGATTAGGTGGGGCTAGTAGATTTTTAAATAATCTTACTCCTTCCTCTTCTATAACTTGGGCATCTATTGTTGGGTTACTAGTGTCTACATTACAAATGGAAAAGATCTGGTTTGCAACATCTTTTTTTTTTGCTGAAGCGTAGAAGTATTTTGTGTTCTTGTCTCCCTCGCTCAACCATAAATCCCATTATTTTTGCCTCCAATATACCTCTTCTCTGTTGCATAATTCTTCCCATTCTAAATGTAACATTTTTTTACTAACATAAGTGTCATTATCCATTCCTTTCTTAATGACCTTGTTAAGAGTGCTTTCCAATTATTGTTTGACTGTCTCTTTCTCTCAAAAATAAATTTTGAATACCAATTCATTTCAATTTTTGATCTGTATCTTGGTATAGTTCATTTTAGGTGCAAATTGATGCATTTTGGATCCATCATAGTAAAGTGCACTGACCCACCATTGTCTGATAAGTGGAAGGAAAGTTGGGTGTTGAAGATACATTCTTTCAAATTTGAAAGATGGCTTATGAATGAGTCTTGATTCATTTATGGTAATCCCACTTGCATATAAATGAGGAAATCATCTAAACCTAGACAAGGCATATTTTCTGATTGAAAAGTGATAATTAATAGCTTCCATGCTTGGGAAATAAGAAATCTATCTAGTTTGACTACAATCTGAGAAAAATTAGCCCTCTTATTAGTCCAAGTGAATGATCCATTAGTAGGCTCCATATCCATTAAATTTTTGTCTTCTACAGAGATGGAGAAATCATGCATAGTTTTCAGCGGAGGGCAGATACCCCCAATCATTTCAGAACTCTTCAATATCACATTAAAATCACCACCCAATATTATATGTTGGTTGTGTTGAATTTGTATCATGTGAGTCAAATCCATCCACAAGCTCTGTTTATCCAGCATTGCCATGGGACCGTAGACATTAATCAATATGAAAGATGTATCAAAAACATTCATTTTTAGTAATTTCCAATTATCCTTCTGGTTTAATAGTTGACCTTGCACTAATTTGGGGTCCCATAAAACAAAAATACCCCCTAAAGCACCAATCCCCAGACTGTGAGATGCTTTCCAACTTGACCATTTCCCAATTTTTTTAGCAAACATTTCCAGAGACATCTTAGTTTCTTGAAGTAGTATAATATCTACTTTCATAAAATCCAGCTCTTTCTTGATTCTATATCTTTTTTTAGAGGCATTTAAGACTCTAACATTCCATGAGGCATTCTTCATTGCTGAAAAGGAGAAACCCTAGTTCTCCTTGTAACTATTTTAGATGGTGTGAATTTACCATCTAGTTTTGATTGAATACCTACTGTAATTTCTTCCTTAATTTTTATACCCTTTGGCTTTCTCCCTCTCTTCTTGAGCATTGATTTGACCTGTATATTTTGGTTAGGGGTTTGTTCAATTGATATTATTAGATTATGATCATATCTACTCAGTGATGAATTTTACCCTATGCTATATGTATCCTTGTCTTCATGTTGAATCTCATCATCCTGAACTGAATCCTTCTCTAAATCCACAACACTATTGATGCAGAGAGCACTGCAAGAAAACCATGATGGGATCCAACTCCTTATCAACTATTCAAAATCTTTTCTTGAACACCCCAACTCCACCAATGTCTTCCTAGGGTGTATTTTGACTTTTCAAAGGGATCAATATACTTCCCCTATCCTCTCTTGACTCTCCAAACAAGTTGTAGAACTCTGCAATTTCTCATTTAAAGACACTTTCCCTAAACCAAGCACAATAGCATAAACCTTCACCAGAGACTTAAAACTCCTGCCCTAAGTGACTGAATACTTCAAATAGACCCCAAGGGTAAATAATCCACCAATGGATTCAGTCTTGTAGATCCAAGGATAGTCGAACCCTAAATGGCCTAGGATTCCTTGTAGCCCTATCCAGAGCATTTTTTGGACTTAAATTTCAACTGTAGAAGGATCCAATAGATCTTATTGGGTTTCTAAAAACCCTTTATGGATTTTGTAAACCCCTCAAAGCCTTAAAAATTCACTCCACTCCTGCACCCCTGAACTCTCACAAAGAACACATGCCTAATTAGCTAGATTAGGTTTGGTTTGTTAAGTAAGTGGTCGAAGGTGGGTTCATAGAGTAAATGAAAAGACTTAGATGGATTCCTCTACCCAAAAATAGTCTAGAAAAACCCTTAATTTGATCCTTCCAAACACATATTGCACATGCATGTGACTGTACGAAAGAGCCAGGCTAATTACATAGAGATAATTAGCCTAGGGCTTTGTGTCATAAATATTAGGACTAACTTTGAGTGTCTGAGATTTAGGATTCTTAAGGAACATGATCCTAACATGTATTTTCCAAGTGTTCGAGCAGATCCACTAGATAAATCTCAAGTTAGGATCACATCTTTGTGACTAAACTAGTAAACTTTGGTTTCTCACAGAGTGAGCAAGTAAATTCTATAACTTTTATCAAACTTCACAAAAACAACTCAAACCAAATAGAATGCTTAAGGAACTCAAGACATCACATATTTTTGCAACTAGATTTACAAGATGAATCTGTACTAGGTCGTACACTATCAAAATAAATCAGAACACTCTTCTATTTCCTCCTCTAAACATCAAGCTCCATACACAGTAAGTTCTAACCTTCATGGAAGGCATCAGATCACCTAATAACATCATCTAGGCATTACAAATGCTTCAATAATTTGGTGTGGTTGGTTACAATGAAGTTGTCATTCTTAGAGAAACATTTCGCAAAAGTTGTTCATGCAACATTTTGCAAAAAGATAACTTTTTGGCAACATATGGGAAAGTTGCTATTTTTGGAAAATGCCAACCTTACCGACCCCCAAGGATGTGGGAGAGGTTCAAAACATGAAAAGAACCTATTCTAAGGACTTGAAAAACAAACTTCTAACCAAAACACAAAATCACCAAAAGACTAACATGGTCTAACCATGGTTTTAGGAGCCCATATGTTTATAACTCACCTTAGGGTCCTTCACCTTACATCATAGATCCACACAAACACACACAAGGGTGATCTCAAGGATGTACCTTATTACAAACACTAGGAAAGAAAATAAGAACTTCAGGAGGTGCCCTGCACCATACTCCCCAAGGAAAAAGTAATTCAGGTCTCTTGAGTTGGGAGTGCTTCAAGTGGATAGCCTATCTTCTAAATGTCTTCAGGGCTCATCCAGGTAGCATATTTAGTGTGTTGGGTTTTCCATTTGACTAAGTACTCATAGTAAGTGCCTCTCCTAGTTTTCATGTTCACTCTCTTGTCTAGGATGCTTTCAATCTCTAGATGAGTTTATTATGGCACGTCCTTGAGTGATTAGAGTGTAGGAGGCTCTGGAGTATCTGCAAGATCAGTAGTATTATCTTCACCTTTGTAAAAATAGATATTTGCAACATTGAAAATAGGTGATAAGCCAATGTGAGAAGGTAGATCAATTCTATAGGCATTGTTGCCACATTTCTTTAGAATCTTGAAAGCGCCAAGCTTTTTCATCATAAGCTTTGTGTATTTTTATTTGGGTATTCTATCTTTCTTAAGGTGGATCATAACTAAATCTCCCACTTTAAACTATAGGTCTCTCCTCTTTTTGTCAGCCTGTGCTTTATATTTCTCAGTGGTATGATGCAGTTTGATCTGTACTTGGTCATGGATATTCTTCATCACTTCAAAAAAGTCTTCAACTAGTGCACTTCTTTTGTCCATGTATTTGATATCCCTGAGTTCCAATACCCCTCTAGGGTGAGTGCCATATACAATCTAGAATGGAGTTAAACTAGTACTCCAATTTACCAAATCATTGAATGCGAATTTTTCTTGTGCTATTATATTATCCCAAGTGGGTCCATGTTCTTGTTTGAGGCATCTCAAAAGGTTTCCAAGGGACCTATTGATGACTTATGTCTAACCATGAGACTTTGGGTGATATGTAGAGGATAGTGACACATTTTTCCCTAACTTCCTCCATATATTTCTCCAAAAATGGCCTAAGAACATAGGATCCCTATCTCAAATGATTGACCATGGGAGTCCATGATGTCTCACAACTTCTCTGAAGAATAATCTAGCTACGTGGGATGAATCATGGGTTGTCCTACAAGGAATGAAGTGTGCCATCTTTGAAAATATGTCAACTACAACATAAATGCTATCAAATCTAGACTTGGTCTTTGGAAGACCTAGGACAAAGTCCATACTTACCGAATCCCAAGGTTTTGAAGGGATGGGTAAAGGAGTGTATAACCCTACATTGGAGGTGTGTCCTTTGGCTTGTTGGAAAACTAAACAACTCTCCACAAAACTCCTAACATATGTCTGTAATTTGGCCCAGTGGTAGAACCTTCTAACCAGCTCCAATGTTTTATCCACCCCAAAGTGACCAGCTAGGCTTCCACAATGCTTTTCTTTAATAATGTTCTCTCTCATGGATCCTTTTGGGACACACAATGAGATACCCTCGAAAATAAGACCATATTGCACAATAAACTCTAGGAAATCAGTGTGGTATATGTCTGTCATCTCATTACAAATCTGGTAAGCCTCTTTGAAATCTTCATCCTTAACATACATATCATTCATGGCATGAACCCCAACACTCTCCAACTGAATGGTTTGGGTATTTAGGTGTCTCCTAATAAGAGCATCAGAAAATTTGTTTACAATCCCTTTCTTATGCTTGATAGAAAATGTATATGACTATAAGAACTCCATCCACTTCACATGTCTATGATTAAGTTTCTCATGCTTATTTAGAAAGCTAAGTGCATGGTTATCAGTAAAGACTACAAAATCCTTGGGTAACAAATAATGCCTCCATTTCCTAAGTGATTGAACCATTGCATACATTTCAAGATCATAAGTAGAGTATTTTTGTTTAGCTTCATTGAGCTTCTCACTGAAAAAAGCAACTGGCCTCCCTTCTTGGCTCAAGATTCCCCCAATGGCTTTGTTTCTTGCATCACATTCTACTGCAAATACTTTATGATATTCTGGTAGAACTAGGATAGGCTGCTCTGCAATATTTTTCTTCAATAACTCAAAGGACTCATTAGCTTCATTAGTCCATTAAAATATGCATTTTCTTCCACCTTTAATGGTGTTGATAATGGGAGCACATATGCCACTAAAATTTATGATGAATTTCCTATAAAAGCTACATAAACCATGGAAACTCTTTACCTCTAAAGGAGTAGTAGGAGGTGGCCAATTGAGGATGACTCAAGCTAGGAAAGGTCCATTTTGAGACTATTCTTGGAGATCACAAAACCTAAGAACACAAGTTCTTCTTGAAGGAATACACATTTCTCTGTATTTATCTTTAATTTCTCCTCATGGAGTTTTCTCATCACCATGTCCAAATGCTTGATGTGTTCTTCTCTGCTCCTTCTAAAGATCAAAATGTCATCAAGGTATACAACAACAAATTTGTTAATAAAATGCTTCAATACCTCATTCATTAATCTCATAAAGGTGCTTGGAGTATTGGAAAGGTCAAAAGTCATCACAAGCCATTCACATATTCTTATCTAATGGTAACCACTCTTGAGATCTATCTTGGAGTAATAGCTTGCACCCCCGAAACAGTCCATCAAATCCTCTATTCTAGGCACAGGAAACCTATATCTGATGGTTATCCTATTGATTTCCCCAGATTCCATACATAATCTCCATATGCCTTATTTCTTGGGTGCTAGGACTGCATGGACATCACAAGGACTCACACTCTTCCTAATAAGGCCTTTTGACAACAATTATTCAATCTGTATTGCTATGTCTTGGTTTTTTTCAAGGGTCATCTTATATGTTGCTTTGTTTGGAGGAGTGCCCCCTGGTATGAATTCTATATAGTGACTTACTTCCATTTCAAGTGGCAAAGACTCTGGTATGCTCTCAGCTATAATACCCTTATACTGATCTAACAGTGCTTTGATCTCTTTGGGGCCTACATCCCTAATAGGAGCTTTGACCTTTGGCTCTTTCACTAGTGTCTTTTTGGGCCTTACTACTAAGGCATAACAAGGTGTATCCCTTTCTTTTAGTACCTTCATGAATTCCTTCTCCCCTATATGTAATACAATGCTAGTAGCATGTTTTTTTTTCTCACAATTAGGGAGTGGGTTCATCACATAATCAACACCATCCTTAACTATAGTATAGACATTGGAATTTCCATCATGCTTAGCATCTACATCATATTTCCAAGGCCTACCTAATAACAAATGACATGCATCCATCTCTGTGATATCACATAGAAATTTGTTTGTATACTCCCCTATCTTGAAATCTACCCAAACTTGCTCATTGATGATAGTTTTTTTTTCTTTTGTCAACCAAGAAGCCTTATAAGGGAAAGGATGAGGGATTAGATGCAGTTTTAGCTTAGTGACTAACTCCCTAGATGGAATATTATCAGTGGATCTAGATACAACTATGACTTTGCATACCTTATTTTTCACCTTGAAGCATGTTCTGAACAATGACTTTCTTTTAGTTGGTTTTGCAGTAGTAGGTACTCTTAGGAGTGTCCTTTGCATCATGAGGCACTCTCCTTGTTCTATATTTGTAGTCCTTGAGGTTGTAGAATGATAGGAGGATACACTTTGGCTATCATCTTCTTGGGTGAGTTGTACTCTTTTGTCTCCCCATTGTCTGCTAGTGCCACTCTTTTCAGGACATCTAAAGGGCTGGTGTCCAATTTGATTACAATTAAAGCATTTCCCTGTGAAGATACTAGGTCCTCTTCCCCTAAATCTCCCTCTACTGTTTGATCCCCTACCTCTGAAGCTGCCTCTATTACTATTCTCTCCTTCTGACTCATGACTACTAAACTCCCCTTGACTCCTTTGAAATGGACCCCTACCATTGAACCCACCCCTACCTCTAAAATTATTCCCTTTACCTCTATTATTTTTCTCTCCTCTCCTCTTTTGTTTTTCTTCAATTTTCAGTGCCATTTGAAAACACTTATGTACTGATTCAGGGTTGAATAGGATCATTTCATCTCGAATGTTGTATTTTAGTCCATTTAGGTACCTTTCCAGCTTGTGTTTCTCACTCTCTAGGACTTTGGCCTTCAAGGTCATCTTATGAAAATCCTTAGTATATCCACTCACATCAAGGTCCTTCTGTCTTAGATTTTGCAACTTTTTATGAAGGGTAATCTCATAGTCTTCTGGCACAAACTATTTTTTGATCTCTACTAACATATTTTTCCATGTTGAGATAGGGTTCTTTTCCTCTTCCATCCTTTCGTTTTATAGAAAATTCCTCTAACTTAATGCAGAGCCCTTCATTTTGGATTTTTCAATTTTGACCTTCTAATTTTTAGAGATATTATCACATTCAAAATAATTCTCAAAGGCTTCTACCTAATCCATACATTCTTTGAAATCCATTTGTTGGAATAGTCCCAAGGATAACTGAGAGGGGGGGGGTGAATCAATTATCAGTCAATTTAATTATTTTCTCTTTCTTTAATGTAATTTGATATAAAGTAAATGCACATTCACATAACACAATAGAGTACTCAATAACTTGATTATGGGGAAACCAAATAGGAAAAAACCCCGGTGGGAATTAGCACCTACAAATAACTACACTAGTTTATAATGATCCATGTTAGAAGATCTTACAACCCTATTAGGAGTTGATATTTACAATACAAGAAGTACAGAGACCTGGTTAAAGGTCAGACCCTATTAGGATTCTTTTACAGATAACCCTGTTAAGGGTGAGGAATCACTGTCCAATAGCTCACTACTAAGATGGTGAAGGCTACAACCTTCATTATAACAGATATACACTATATCTAGTAAATGAAATTTTTGAGTAGACCTGCTATCTTGATTAGTTCCAATGAATTGAACTCAACTTTTGTTTCTTCACATAGATATTCAACTTATTCTTTCCGATTCTCTTCTCTTCTCTGTCTTTTCTTCTTCACGACATTTTACCTCAAAGTGTCTTCCTTCTTTTTACAATCTTCTCAATATCCTCATCAAAGGTTCCTCTTCACTGCTACTACTCGGTATACTCCCCTAGAGTATATGCTCCCCCTTACTAATACTCCCCCTTTGACATCAATGACAAAGGGTGTTAAACACCATTAAGCAAAGGTACTACTCCAGAAGTAGAGTAGTCAACCATTCATCAGTCACCAAGGACTGATGTTCTTGCTACAAGTTCTAATCAGACTAAGGAAAGGGAATTACTCCCAACTTCTCCTTGAGATACTCAAAAGTATCTTTTGATAGAGGCTTTGTAAAAATATCTGCTAGTTTTTCTTTAGTGCTTACATAATCCAGCTTTAATTCTTTGTCTGCGACTTTTTCTCTTAAGAAGTGGTATTTGATCTCAATGTGTTTTGTCTTTGCATGCATCACAGGGTTCTTTGACATATTTATAGTACTAGTGTTTTCAAAGTGAATAAAAATAGGATAATCAATCTGAATACCAAATTCCTTAATCTTCTGTTTGATCCAAACCATTTTTGAAAAATTCAATGCTACTGCAACATACTCAGCTTCTACTATTGACTGAGAGATACATTTTTTCCTTTTACTTGTCCAAGTGACCAACCTGTCTCCAAGAAATACTGCTCCTCCTGATGTGCTCTTTCTGTCATCAACACAACCTGCCCAATCTGCATCTGTATACACATGAAGTTGTATGTTCTCTGAGTTAGGATACCATAAACCATAGTCTATAGTTCCCTTTAGGTATCTGAATATTCTTTTTATTACCATTAGATGATTTTTCTTGGGTTCAGCTGAAAATATTCCAACAATGCCAACTGCATTATAAATATCAGGTCTAGATTGAGTGAGATATATGAGTTTTCCAATCATAGACTTGTATAGGGTCTTGTCAACTTCTCTGGAATCATCATCTTTAGAAAGCTTGCATCCTTTTATCATGGGGGTGCTTACTGGTTTGCAATCTTCCATCTTGAAGGTCTTCAATATCTCCTTCACATACTTAAACTGATTTATGAATATGCCTTTGTCAGTTTGTTTTAAATTCAATTGAAGAAAGTATTTGATAGGTCCAGTCATGCTCATTTCAAATTCACTTTTCATTTCTTTAGCGAATTCTGCACTAAGTGTGTCATTACCTCCAAAGATAATGTCATCAACAAAAATAGCAACAAGTAGTAGTCCTTCATTTGTCTCTCTTATAAATAAATTATAGTCTGCTGCTCCTTTTCTGAATCCTATCTTTGTTAAGTAACCATCAAGTCTCTCATACCACACTCTTGGGGCCTATTTAAGTTCATAAAGTGCTTTCTTTAATCTACATACCATGTCTGGTTTATCTGAAATTTTGAATCCTTCAGGCTGCTCTATGTAGACTTCTTCCTTCAAGTCGCCGTTCAAAAATGCTGATTTGACATCCATTTGATATACCTTAAAGTTCTTGAATGTTGCATAGGCCAGAAACAAATTGATAGCTTCAAGTCTTCTCACAGCGTCAAATATATCAGTGTAGTCTATTCCTTCTCTCCACGCATATCCTTTACATCCTAATCTTGTTTTGTTCCTTACCACTGTACCTTCTTCATTCATTTTTTTCCTGAATATCCACTTAGTTCCAATAACGTTCTTGTCATGAGGTCTAGGGACCAATTCCCATATTTCATTCTTTATTATTTTATCTAATTCTTCTTGCATGGCACTTTTCTAATCTAAATCTTTGCACACATCTTCAAAACTTAGTAAGTTATGATGCAAACCATCAACATAGAGAACATCATCTATCTTGTTCTTTCCATCTAGGGTGATAGAACCTCTACCTATGATAGGTTTGGGAGTGTTATCTCCAAATCTAACCATGCCACCTTTGTACTTGTCCAAATGTACAAATTTGTCTTTGTCTCCTGTCATGTGGTGTGAACATCCACTCTCAATGATCCAGTCAGTTCTGATGTCAGCTTTTGAAACTAATGCTAACTCCTATTCTTTTACTTCATCTTCTTTGTCCATTTCTTCAAGCATCTTCTCAATGTATTTAATAGAAACAAATCCAATTTCATCTTCTCCTGAGTCATCATCATTTTCACCATCCTCAGCATGATAAAATTCTTTAGTGTACTTAGGTTTGTAATCTGATCTAAATTTCTTGACTCTTGTAGGACACTTGGATGCAAAGTGACCAACTTTGTTGCATGAGAAACATTTGAATGGTAGCTATCCTTCATATTTCCCTTTAACTTTCCTTTCCTTCTTGGCAATCATAGAAATGATTTCTTCTAGTTTTGTGTCCACTTCTTCATTATTACTAGAGTTGCTTATAGATTTCTTGTTATGGACTGTGGCTTTGAAGGCTATCTCACTTTTAGGTTCTGTCTTCAATCTAGATATCTCAAATGCAAATATTTTTCTGATCAAGGTTTCCCTTTTGAAGTCTTTTGAAAATTTCATAGTCTCATCTAGGATATTGATCTTTCTCTCATAGTCTACTATTAATGTGGTTATTAATTTGTCCATTATATCTTCCTCTGATATTTCTCCGCCATTGTTTCTTATACCTAATACTACTTCATTAATCCTCTAATTGTAAGCTTTGATGTTTTCTTCAGGTAACATCTCTAAATTGTTGTATCTTTTCTTCCATGTCTTTCTGCACACATTCTTTGCTTGGATGTCTCCTTCAAACATATCTTCTAAGTATTTCCAAATATAGTATGCTTTATCTGTCTTCTTGATCTCAAAAAATTCACTATCAGATAGGGCACTGATTAGGGCTTCTTTGGAAATTGCATTAGTAGTAAACAATTCCTTTTGTTTCATAGTAGAGTCATCAGTTGCAAGATCTTTCAAGGTGGGAATTTCAAATTCTTGAGTGGCAATCTCATAGATGTCAAATCCAACACACTGAAGATGTGTTATCATTTTGTTCTTCCAGTCAAGATAGTTTTCTCCATCTAACTTAGGACTCTCTTTCCTGAAGTATGCCATCTGATCTACCTTAAGCTATTAGGATTTCTCTCCAAGGCACTTGGCTCTGATACCATTTATTGGAATAGTCCCAAGGATAACTAAGAGGGGGGGGGGTGAATTAGTTATTAGTCAATTTAATTCTTTTCTCTTTCTTTAATGTAATTTGATATAAAGTAAATGCACAGTTAGATAACACAATAGAGTATTCAACAATTTGATAATGGGGAAACCAAATAGGCAAAAACCCCAGTGGGAATTAGCACCCATAAATAATTGCACTAGTTTATAATGATCCCTATTAGAATATCTTACAACCCTGTTAGGAGTTGATCTTTACAATACAAGAAGTACAAAGACCTAGTTAAAGGTTAGACCCTGTTAGGAGTCTTTTACAGATAACCCTGTTAAGGGTGAGGACTCACTGTCCAATAGCTCACTACTAAGATGGTGAAGGCTACAACCTTTAGTATAATAGATATACACTATATCTAGTAAATGAACTATTTGAGTAGACCTTTTTTCTTGATCAGTTCCAATAAATTGCAATCAACTTCTATTTCTTCACATAGATCTTCAACTTATTCTTTCTGATTCTCTGCTCTTCTCTATCTTTTCTTCTTCATGAAATTTTTGACACTTAGTGAACATATCTAAACTGTTATATATATCTTCACCAAGGATAAGGTCATGATGGTATCTGGAAACACTTCATCAAATTCCTTGTCAGCTCAACCAAGCACACAATAAAGATTAAGACCACGCAACTCAAACTGAATAGATGCGATGCTTCACAAAGTCGGCTTCACCAAATTAACTCTAACATCAAGATTCTATTGAAACACATTTAGCACCTTTGGATAATTATCTTTAACTCATAACTAAACATGAATACAAACACACATATCCCAAAGATATGCGCAACTCAAGAAACATTGTATTTACGTTGGCTCCTTAACAGATAAACTCCATAAACTATAGCTACCATAATTGATTAATCATAACTCAAATAAAACTACATATCTGACTCAGCGTGAATGCACATAGAAACTAGAACATGTATACACCATGGAAATAAGTACACATAGCTCCAAAGCATCTGTACTGATAATTGCATATAGGATACCTGTTGTATATTATATGTTTTCATCAATGGCAAACATACAATCAATTATTTGCACAGAAGCAAATCTCCAACACCATTTTCCCACAAAACATGGGAATGTCTGATTCCTGATCTCTTCTTCCAACTCTCTCAAGGGATTCAAGAAGTTTGAATTTCTCTTCTTGTATGTTTTTTGTTTCATCTTGCTCAGTATATTCTTCTTCTTCTTCTTCTTCAGAATCTCCTCCCTCCTTCTCTATTTGGAGGTCCTTCAACTTCCTTATATCCTCCTCCATCTTCTTGTTCTTGGCTACTTGTTATCTGACAATTTTAACCAACTCCACATTTTTGATTCTATTGGGGACTTCCTCTTCTTGAGAAATTTCTATTCTATCACCCATTCTTCACTTCTTCCAAGATCTTAGCAAGCTCTGATACCACCTGATACAGAGAGCACTGCAAGAAAACCTTGATGGGCTCCAACTCCTTATCAACTATTCAAAATCATTTCTTGAACACCCCAACTCCACCAATGTATTCCTAGGGTTTCTTCTGACTTGTCAAAGAGACCAATATACTTCCCCTATCCTCTCTTGACTCTCCAAACCAAGTTGTAGAACTCTGCAATTTCTCCTTTAGGGACACCTTCCCTAAACCAAGCACAATAGCATAAACCTTCACTATAGACTTAGAAATCCTACCCTAAGTGATTTAAGACTTCAAATAGACCCCAAGGGTAAAGAATCCACCAATAGATTTAGTCTTTTAGATCCAAGGATAGTCGAACCCTAAATGGCCTAGGATTCCTTGTAGCCCTATCCAGAGTTTTTTGGACTTAACTTTCAACTAAAAAAGTATCCAATAGATATGATTATGTTTCTAGACACCCTTTTTGGATTTTGTAAACCCCTCAAATCCTTAACACTTCACTCCACTCGTGCACCCTTGAACTCTCACAAAGCACACAGGCCTAATTAGCTAGATTAGGCTTGGTTTGTTAAGTAAGTGGTCAAAGGTGGTTAATAGAGTAAATGAAAAGAATTATATGGCTTCCTCTACCCCAAAATAGTCTAGAACCACCCTTATTTTGATCCTTCCAAACACATATTGCACATGCATGTGACTATACTAAAGAGCCAGGCTAATTACATAGAGATAATTAGCCTAGGGCTTTGTCTCATAAATCTTAGGACTAACTTTGAGTGTCTAAGCTTTAGGATTCTTAAGGAACATGATCCTAACTTGTATTTTCTAATTGGCCGAGCAAATCCACTTGATAAATCTCAAGTTAGGATCACATCTTTGTGACTGACCTAGTAAACTTTGGTTTCTCAGATAGTGAGCAAGTAAATTCTATAACTTTTATCAAACTTCACAAAAACAACTCAAACCAACTAGAATTCCTAAGGAACTCATGACATCACATATTTCTGCAACTGGATTCACAAGATAAATCTATACCAGGCCATACAATATCAAAATAATTTATAACACTCTTCTATTTCCCCCTCTAAACATCAAGCTCCATACATGGTAAGTTCTAACCTTCATGTAAGGCATAAAATCACATAATAGAATCATCTATGTGTTACAGATGCTTCAAGAAGTTGGTGTGGTCAGTTACAATGAAGTTGTCATTCTTTGAGAAACATTTTACAAAAGTTGCTCATGCAACATTTTGCAAAAAGACAACTTTTTGGCAACATATGGGAAAGTTGCTGTTTTGGGAAAATTCCAACCTTACCAACCCCCAAGGATGTGGGATAGGTTCAAAACATGACAAGAACCTATTCTAAGGACTTGAAACAAAAACTTCTAACCAAAACACAAAATCACCAAAAGACTAACATGGTCTAACCATGGTTTCAGGAACCCATAGGTTTATAACTCACCTTAGGGTCCTTCACCTTAAATCATAGACCCACACAAACACATACACAAGGGTGATCTCAAGGATGCACCTTATTACAAATACTAAGCAATAAAATAAGAACTTCAAGAGGTGCCCTACACCAACTATTGATCCACACCCAATCCATTATCTACTTGTTAAGTTCATCATTAGGACCAAGCACATAAAATTCACCTAACCTGATATCATGTGAATTCTTATCCATGTGTATGTCATATATGAATCTCTAGTCAATCCCAAGATATTCATGCATATCCTGGTTGAGCTTGCAAACATCATGTAAGCATCCTTGAGTCACTGTAACTACAACATTCCTTTCCTCTATACAACTCACCTGAGAATTTACTTGCATGAATGGGGGAGTTATATCAGTATGTAAGTGGATTCCTTCTATTAATTTTATGTCTCTTTGGTTATTATCAATCTCAAAATCCCTTGTCAACCCTAAGAGGATGTTCTTGTTAAGGTTTTGATTATTGATTGTAACTTGGCTGTTTTGATTTTTGACTGAAACCTGTTGGCCTTCCAAGGCTTGGTCGATTTCAAATAACTCTTCCTCTTCTTCTGCAACTTCATAAATCATTTTGGTGGCCATTTCTACAATCTTATGTTCTGATACCTTCGTATCTTTAAGTTCATCCATTGCATGTTTTCCGAGTGCATCCTGCATGTTAGTTATGGTAATCGGGTGTTCTTGAAACATTAACTGCTGGAAAATGTTATCTACTTCATGATAAGGTGTTGTTGATTGTTCACACTTTAGATACTATGTTCCTGGGTGATATTTCCATGGAGAGTCTTTTAGGGACTGCATGCTCAATTTAATGTTTCTTTGATAATGGAAGAAAAAATTGAGCAAGCTATAACATTGAGATGGAAGTTCATGGTCTACATTAATTATGCTTTTCAATAGAGGGACCAATGAAGAGGAATTATTCTCAGCCAAATTTTGAAAAGGACCATGAAGTGAACATATTACAGATAAATGATCTAATCTGGTCGAATGAGGTTGCTTATGGAGCAAAGACAAATCCCGCCCAAAGTTTAATTTGAATTTCTCCACATTTGACAAAATATGAGTTGAACCTTGCAAAACCCTAGTTCTCAAGCCCTCCTAATGAGAATATTCCCCATGTTCAAAACTCAAAATGTCATGGAATGATGAATGGGATCTCTTTGGTTTAAATGGGTGATCTTTGTTCTCCATGGATGTCTTAATTTGAAACCTAGGATTGACAAAAAATGGTTTTACAAGCTGAACAAATGCTTTACCTCCAAAAATGTTAGTACTCACAAGATTATCTACCTATTTGAGCCTGGCTTGAGTAGCATTCTTTTTGAAAAAGGAACACCTCTGAAAGCCATTGGTTGACTGTCTATGGTCATATTGCCTAGCTAGTTGGACAATCGGTAGACCTCAAAAAATATTTACAAAATCTAACCATAGTGGTTGTACAGATTGATGGTGATGCTCAACATTGGTCCATGGTGTATGTGCAGATTGATTGGGTTGTGCTGAATATCCACCATACCTCCATTGTCCTTTTATGGCCTTAGATAGATGTTTTGGCTCTGTCCTCACTTGTTTAGCCTGCTACCCTGAACCCTTAGATCAATATTCTGACTCTGTCCTCACCAGTTTAGCCTACTTCCTTGGTTCTACTCTGAATCACTTGTGGTCCATTCCCATGCATTTAACATGATCCACTCAAAATATTTTAATAGGAAGTACAATTATTCTACTATGTGAACTGATAAGCCATCCCCTTTAGACTCTGTTTTAGTTATCAGTTCCTCCTTAGTTCTCTCAGAGTTCATCTCTATCTCAAAATGCATTGTCAAAATACTCTTATAAATTTTTTTATTACAATTACTAAATTCATAATAAATATTTTCAATCTTTATCTCTATATTCATCTTAATAACCAACCTGATCATTTAATTATACCAAACCTTATTAAGATTTATTCAAATATATTAAATATAACACTTACGATAATATAAAATATAAAAAATCATATTAAATAAAATATAAGTTATATTTGAAATCATAATTAAATATAATATCCAAATTACGACAATATAAAATATAAAAATCATATTAAATAAAATATAAATTATATTTGAAATAATTATTAAATATAATATCCAAAATTATAGTTGATTTAATATTAAGTATAATATCATAGATATACCATCCACCAACTTAACCCAACAACCCCCATTATACCCACTTTTATATTTTTAAGTAACAATCTTTGTTGACCACTTGCTCACCTACCCACTATATGTCATATACCACACCCACCAACAACAAAAAAACAATGGACCAACCCTATAAAATTACCATTCGATAATTTAGTTTTTAAATTCTAATATGAAGGCTCCATTGTCGGTGAAATATAGTCAATATATATTTGTCATCTTCTTTGTTATAAGAAATAGACTTGAGATATTATTGACTTGTTTGGTGACCAATTGGCTACATATTCTATTAAAAAACTACATTCAAAAAATAGACGCATCAAAGTTTTTGGGACCCTGCACAAAGGGCACATATTGAGTTCACCCTTAGACTATTTGAGAGGGAGCCTATTTGAGTTCAATTGTGTATTGTAATTGATGTTACACATGTATATACACTTATGTAGTGATGTTACACAAATGTCTACATCTAGGCAGAGTACAGTTGGTGAATGGAAAGAGTTTTTTAGTGTTGACCGAGATTAGTGGGGTATTGAAGATGTTCAGTGTTGAACGAGTCACTCGGGTATTTTAGTCATGGTCGAGCATTAAAGAAACCAGTGTTAACCAAGTTGATTATTTAGTGTTAGCAGACTAACAATGGTTTACATTCTATAATTAATTGGTTATACGAGGTTGACTAAATTGTGATTTATTACTTATTTAGAAGTATATTCAAGCTAACTTGACAGAACTTATCATATATATGAAAGGTCAAGTTTGGATTGAATGAGTGTGTGAAAAAGTTGAAGACAAGAAGTGTGGAATTCTGTGATATGAAGAGTGAAGGAAAAATCAGATGGTATTCTGATTGAGTATAGAACACTCGGAGCTGCAATAGAATATTTGATCAGCAAGGATCTATTTATAATCAGAACATAGATCTGAATCAACAAAGATAATTGCTTACACATACAGGTCAATTCTTTGTTACTTTCTAACAATTGTAGTAGTGATTTCAAATATCTTAACAGAGTAGACTTAACATTCTTTTTGTAAATCCTCTCACAAGGTAGCATTTCTATGTTGAAGTGTTGAAGACCTCTAACAAGACCACTCATCACAGAGTGATTTAAATCCTCTAACAGGGTCACACCTAACAGTCTATTTTTGTAACCTTTAACAGGGTTCACTCCTATAAGGGCTCACTTCAGAAGAGTGATAAATAGTAACTAGTTACATTGGTGGTTTTTCCCATATTGGGTTTCCATGTTAAATCTTGGTGTCACCTATGTATATGTTATTTTTTTCATTCTTTATGTTTATGCACTTAATCACTAAAGTATAATTGCATTGGATATCACAAAGATTACTTTGACACCTGAATTACAGAAGAATATCTTAATTGACCGAGTAACAGTGTTATATTGTTTAAGACATCTAAGGGACAAGGGATTTGTTTTGGAGTAATTGATTCACCCCTCCCCTCGCAGTTACTTATCTCATTTCCAACAATTGGTATCAGAGATTCAAGTACTTTCAGAGAAGATTTCAAGGCCTAAGCGAAAGATCAGAGATGTCTTACAGAAGGGAGATCCCAAAGCTAAACAAAGACAACTTCCTTGCATGGAAAGAGCTGATGAAGCTACATCTATCTACTATTGGAGATTCCGATTTGAAATTTTTGGACATAAAATATGGGGAACCAACAACAACTACGACTATGGAACAGATGATGGAATAGAAGCTTCATAACATAATGATGATTGATATAGCTTCTTCACTCAGCTACTCAGAATTTGATGAAGTAAAGGACTTCCCTACAACCTATGATATGTGGAAGAAATTACAGGACATTCATGGAGGAGATGCAAATGTAAAGAGAGCCAAACCAAAAATTCTCATGGGACAATTTGATCAGAAGAAAATGAAATAAGGAGAAGACATTACAAGATACAGTGAAAGAATCAATAATATTGTGAGTGCCATTAGAGCTATAGGAGGAATAATTGAAGATACAACAGTGATCAGCAAGGTATTAAGAACTTTACTTCCTATCTATGATATTAGAGTTTCAGCTATTCAAGAGATGAGATGCAATAAGGATATAAATCTTGATATATTAGTTGGAAGGCTTACAACTTTTGAGCTGGACAACTTTGACAATTATTCTCCTAGCTCTAGCAATTTTGAGTCTCCATTCAAAGCTAAATTAAACCTTGGTAAAAAGGATAAATACTCAAAAGGGAAGTAGATTGAAATTTATAGTGATGATGAATCTGATGATGAAGATCTAGATATCATTAAATCATTACTTGCAAGGAGAGATGCCAAACTAAAATACAAAGGAAGAGTGCGATTGATTTGTTTTTCATACAATGAGGTTGGTCACATTACTGCCAAGTGTCTGAACAAAGAAGACACAGATGAGAAAAAGTTCAAAAAGTACAAAGGAAAGAAATATTTCAAGAACTACAAGAGATACAAGGACAAAGGTAAGAAGTCTTGTTATATTGCTAAAGATTCTGATAGTGATGAAGAAGAAGATGAAATGGTTTATATTGCTATTAAGGATGAGTCAGATCAAGAAGATGAAAAGACAACACTTTTCTAACATATCAGTAAAAATGACACATGGATAATTGATAGTGGTTGTTCTCATCACATGACTGGTGATAAGACAAAATTTGAACATCTTGAGCACTATGATGGTGTGAGTCAGTTTTGGGAATGATGAACCCTGCTATATGAAAGGAAAAGGTTGCATTACTGTGACAGAAGGAATCAAATGTGATAATGCTTATTGGGTTGAAGGACTAAGGAGAAATCTACTTAGTGTAGCATAGCTAAACAACATTGGCTTCAAGGTAGAATTCATGAATGGTAAGGCCAAGCTCCTGGATGGTAAAGGGAACCTAGTTGTAATTGGAAGGCAAACAAAAGGTAATCCTTTCTATCTTGATCTCACTGAAAATTCATGCTTTATTGCACAAGTAGAAGAAAGTTGGCTATGGCATAAAAGGTTGTGTCATGTAAATTTTGATAATCTAGTAAACATAAGAAAGAACAAGAGAGTTAGAGGTATTCCTATTTTGCAGAAACCCAAGTTAGCAATATGCAAACAATGTCAAATTGGAAAGATGAGCAAGACAAGTTTCAAGAGAAAGAATTACAATACCAATGAAATCTTGGAATTCGTACATATTGACCTTTATGGACCAATTGGAAAAACAATCTATACTGGAGAAAAGTATTTTATTCTATTTTTTGATGATCATTCCAAAATGATGACTGTCATGTTTCTCAAAGAAAAATCAGCATCTTTTCAGAAATTCAAATGGTATCTTGCAAGAGTTGAAAAGGAAACAGGAAAGAAACTAAAATATCTAAGATCTGACAGAGGAGGAGAATTCATTTCTAATGAGTTCAATGAATTCTGTAATGAAAGAGGAATCAAAAGAAAGGTATATCCTCCTGGTACTCCACAGAAAAATGGAATAGCAGAAAGAAGAAACATATCCATTATGGATTATCCCAGAACCCTAATGATTGAAAAGAATGTTGCTGCCAAATACTGGAAGGAGTCCATCAGAACTACAGTGTTCACCTTGAACCGAGTTCAACTGAAGAAAGGTAGTAACCAGACACCTTTTGAATTATGGTATGGCTATAAACCTAATGTTCATTATTTCAAAGTATTTGGAAGTAAATTTTACATATCAAAGGAAGAAAGAAATGGAAAACTTGATGCAAAAAGAGATGAAGGAATATTACTAGGCTACGCATGTAAAAGAAAAGCATACAAATGTTTGAATCTTACTACTCATAAAGTCATAGAAAGTGTACATGTCAAGAATGATGAGTTTACAAAAAGATGTGAAGAGTAGAGCAGTAAAGAGCCTGAAGACTATAGGAACTTTGTGTATCATGAACCTGACACTATGCCTATGACTCAAGCAATGGTGATTGGATAGAAAAACTATCAACCATTGAATATACTAACACAAACTAAACAACCTGAGTTACAGATGGTGCAACCTGAGCTACTGGTAGAAGAGATTGAGTCACAAACAGAGGGAATTGAGTCACATAAAGAGGAACCCGAGTCACAGATAGTGGAACTTGAGCATCAGACAGAAGAACATGAAATAATGTTTGAGAATGATAGACCTAGTGGATCAAGTCCAGAGTCATGACTGAAGGATCCAGTACTCTCCAAGTATGTTAGAAGGCATCATGCACCTAAGAAAATAATTGGAGATCAGATAGAAGCTATAATGACAAGGAACAAAATCAAAGGTACTTGTTTATTAAGTGAATTTGAACCTAGAGCTGTTAGAGATGCATTGAATGATGAAAGTTGGATAGAGGAAATGAATGAAGAAATTGAGCAGATTGAGAAGAGAAAAACTTGGACTCTTGTGCCTAGGGAAAAGGACATGAATGTGATTGGAACCAAGTGGGTTTTTAGAAATAAGATAAATGAAAATGGTGAAGTTTCTAGAAACAAGGCTGAAGAAGAGGGTATTGATTATGGAGAAACGTTTGCTCCTGTTGCAAGACTTTAAGGAGTTAAAACTCTTCTGGCATATGCTGCACATAAAGGATACAAAGTATATCAAATAGATGTGAAATATGCATTTCTAAATAGAATCCTAGAAGAAGAAGTCTACATTGAGCAACCTAAAGGATTTGTTGATCCTAGCAGAATGAATATGGTTTGCAAGCTACAAAAAGCATTGTATGGACTGAAGCAAGCACCCAGAGCCTGGTATGAAAGACTACATGGTTACCTAGTAAGTATTGGATTTTAGAGAACTAATGATAATAGTAGCTTGTACATCAAAGAAGGACCATAAAACAAAATATTGTTAGCAGAGATATTTGTTGATGAAATATTATTCACTAGATATGATGACTTATGAAAAGAATTGTCGGTAGCTATGAGTAAAGAATTTGAGACGTCTATGTTTGGTGAAATCAAATTCTTTGTTGGATTTCAAGTACATCAAATGAAGGATGGTATCTACATTAATCAATAAAAATATATCAAGGAGATACTCAAGAAATTTGGAATGGAAGATTCCAAACCTATTGGAACACCCATGTGTACTGGACAAAAATTGTCTAAGGATGATGATTCAAAGGAGGTAGATCAGACCAACTACAGATCCATGATTGGAAAATTGCAATATGTTCTTCACACCATAACTGATATTGCATTGGCAGTTGGTATTTTTGTAATATTTTCATATAATCTTAGAGACAATCACCTAATGAAATCAAAAGAATTTTGAGATATCTAAAGGGTACTGAAGACTGTGGTTTATGGTATAAGAAAGGTGGGAACTTTGATTTGAAGACATTCACTGATGTTGATTGGGCTGGAAGTGTTGATGAAAAGAAAAGCACCAGTGGTGGAGCTTTCTTTCTTGGAAAGAGGTTAGTGTCTTGGAATAGCAAGAAATAGAATTGTATCTCTCAGTCTACATTAGAGGAAGAATATGTTGTTGCAGCAATGAACTGTTCAAACATCATATGGTTCAAGAAGTTGTTGTCAGGAATGAAGGAAGAAGTAAAAGAACCAGTTATTACCTACTGTGACAACACTGATGTCATTAATTTTCCATTATTATGCAAACAACACTTTTGGTAAGCATACACCGAAAGACAGGACAAAGAGGAAACCAAAAATTAGATATAAAGAGATCACCAATAATTGCTAAGTACAAAGAGAACTGATGATACAACTTTGTGTGTACACCGAAAATGCAAAGTCAGAAGGATCAAGAGGAACCGGACAGAGGAACCCAATGTGTAGGATATAGTTCAAAATGAGAGGTAGTTAAAGAGAAAAGTGTGAGAACAAAACTGAAAGACAGTCAACTGATTTTAGAGCATAACCAACCGTCAGAAACTGAAATTCAGTTGTAGCCCACAAAAATTGGATCTGACTTCCACATCAGATAAAGTAGTCTTATTCTATTTATAGAATATTGACTTGTTTTTAAAACCATTTCTTTAGGGACAGGAAACATGAATGTAAGTGTTTTAATCAGTTTAATTGATTTAAAACACATAGACTAGGAGATCAAGGTAAGAAGTTGTAAACTTGATCTTAGAGTTAACATTGTTTTTCATGAAACTTGATGATATCAATCCATCTTATAAATAGATGATGCAATAATTCATTATACATGTGTAAATATAGAAGAGAGGATGAATGGATCCTATGAGCACATCTATGGATCAGATTGAAAGTTTCAAGAACCAGAAGGTGAATTTGGTTAGCAAGAACCAAGAACAGAGGCTATAGAGAATTAGAGGTATTATTTAATCACATTAGGTGATAATATTATTCATTTAAACTTAAATGGATCTGTATCAGCAATACGAGATTGCATATACCAGGTCAAATTGTAATTTTCTATCATTCTAAGAAGTGGAGCAAAGTGTAAAAATCCTTTCAAGGAAGGTGGATTTAACAGTCCAACTATAAATCTCTTAACCGAGTGCACACTCAATAGTGTTTCTAAAGCTCTTAACTAAGTAGACTTTAATAGGTCTCCACAAATACTCTTAACTGGGTAGATCATCAGAAGTGATCAGATTGTAAGCCTTAACCGACCCCTTCCAATCTGTAGATAGTGAATTTTTTGTGGGTGTCATCCCCACCGCAGTTTTCACTTC
Organism: Thuja plicata; assembly: GCA_018584345.1. Lineage (NCBI taxonomy): Eukaryota > Viridiplantae > Streptophyta > Pinopsida > Cupressales > Cupressaceae > Thuja > Thuja plicata. Next base: position 1,068,948 of record MU227181.1, read on the forward strand.
CTAATAGGAGTTTTCTACGATATCATATCATGTGTTATGTGTCAATTACTTTAAAGAATGTTTCTATGAATTTTCACATATATGTTAAGTTTATGAATTGATATAACTCACATTAAGATAGTATAGATTAGATGAATGTATATATAATTGTTTACACAAAGGTTAATTGATTAAAGGATACAAAAGTTTTAGAGGTACTGATTCACCCCTCCCCTCTCAGTACACACTTCCCATTAATTCCAACATTTGGTATCAGAGAAAAGTCTCTTCTTTGGAAAATCTTAAAGGCTTAATAGAAAAGATCATATAATGGAGAAGTACAGACTCGACAAGAATATTGAAAATAAGATGCTAGGAATTCAGATGTTCTATAAGCAGTATAAAGAATCTAGAATCAATATGAGAGAGATGTTAGATGAAAGAAATATTATGGCATCTCGCTGTAATGAGACAGATTATCATGAGGAAGAGATACCAAATTTCTTTGAGTCTTTAGGATCAACTACAAGAAAAGCATCAGACACATCAGAAGAAAGCATCACAAGCCTAACTAAAATCAATCAACATCTGGCTGGACAAGTTAAACCTTTGCAAATCAGTCAAGAGACATAGATGGTAAGGATGATTGATGTCATGACCAATGATAGACAAGATGAGCAAGAAAGAACACTAGATATTGACGATAGAAGAAAGATTACAGAAAAGCTACAAGAAAAAAAGTCTAAAATACAAAGACTTAGAGAGCATCACCATGAGATTACAAATTCGATTATTCTTATGAGTCAAGAGGAAAACAAAATAAATCTTGATCTCATTGAAAGGATAGAAGCTATCGGTGAGCTAAGGGATGAGAATGAAAAGTTGAAACATGAAAAAAGAATTCAGCAGCATCATAATGCAATTATCAAGAAAGCTAAAGAAAGCAATAAAAGAATGGATGATTTTCTTGAAGGACAATGAAGAGTCAAAACAACACCGGTCTAGGTTTTACCGAGAATGGAGAATCATCATATCAAACTAATCTAAAAAATGTCTATAAAAATCCAAGACCAAGAAAGCTAACATGTTATTGTTTAGGCTTAGAATTGTCACCCTAAATCAAGCATTAGGGCTTCATGACAATTCCATCCTCATAATGGAAACTTCCTCCAGCTGTGGGTGAACTATGGATGAGGAAGAGTCTCTGGGTTCTAGGCTGGTTCCTATTTGATTTGGGATATCACCTCCTGATTTGTAACTTAGCAGGGAAAGGGAAAAAATAAAATTTAAAACTGGAAATAGATAGGGGTGATACACCAAGAATGAATTCAGAATTCATAACAAGATGAATTTCAATCCTGACTCATGAATGAATACTTTAACAATTTGAATCTCTGTTCAACATATAGGTTAATAAATTCATGCTATCAGGGTTCTACCACAAATAGCTTGGAGAATTAACAACATACATTTCTCATGCAAGGCCTAGGGGCAGCTAATTTTCTTGAGAAGGAACAAAATTTCATTCACTTCCTTCAGATAATAACCAATTTAACACTTGCTAGAAAAGATGAAATAGGATTCGATATTGAAAAACAAGTACACAAAATGGGAGCCAAAGAATCTGGTTCATTTCTTCAAAAATATGACATGATGATGACAAAAATGGTCTCCAAAGCACCTACGAATGATATGTTCACTAAAAATGCCCTCTCTCCAAAATCTACAACCAGATGGATACAAAAATGCATGAAAAAGTGGTATAGGAACAAAGTAGTTCACTAAAACCTCCTTTCCACCAAATCTGAACCCCTAACTATGAAAATGAAGGCCCACTAAATAGCCCACATGGCTAATCTTGAAAATGAGATCTCCCTCCAAAACTCTCCTCAAAAACAAATAGATCATCCTAAATCAAAGGCCCAAAATGATGCCTAAAACTTAGTCTCTAGTCAAGCCCCCCTCCAAAAGACATATCCCTAATTCTAAGGCATGATCCATGCCCTAAATATGAAGACCTAGACTTAAATCCAAAAATCTAAGCCTTTCAAGAATGCCCAATTTTAGCCAAAAAAAAGTGCCAAAACGTGCCACTAACTAAGCCTTTTTACAAACTTCCTTTAAATGCCCCCTCCCTAAATTTTGGCTTAATATAAGGAATTAAATCCTTTTACAAATAAAATTGCCAAAATTAAGAAAAGAAATTAATATTAAATAAAAATCTAATATTAACTAACCTACCCTCATCTCCTAACTTAGAGAAGGGACTCTAATTTTAAACTATATGCAATGTGGGAAAGTCGACATGACTTCAATCCACTTTGCAAATACACATATTGATGAGAGTAATAGGTGGCATGTTCCTAGTTTTCAAAGCACTTGTTGGAACTGATATCTGCAAATTCATTAAAGGCTCTTGCAGCTTGGTGGACTCCAAACTCTATCATCTTCATTTGATCATGCACTTGAGTTATCTTATTCTTCACAAAGAAGATTTAGGGGAAATGAAACCCTAACATACAGGAAAGAGTTTGAAAGTCTCTGAAGAAGCTCGACATTGACTGTGAATGAAATAGAATTGTTGGATTCGAACCCTCTGTTGCACTGGAGATCACTGGCTATTATATTCTTAGAACTCTTTGTGATATTTGGGATCCAACCTGTCATTTTCATGCCATAACATATGGCGCATCATGTTAAATCTTCTCTTGGAATGGAGTTTTTGTGGCACTTTTCCTTATGATCTATGGGATTTTTCCACTCATTGACTTTGGCTTATATTCATGGATGGAGCTCAATTCTTGTCTTGAACTGGCACTCTTCTACAGCTCAAACTTGTAACTTGAAGTTAAGCTACTCTCTGATCTCTTTCATCACTCTTTATTTCCATGAAACAAGGCATTTTTCATGAATTCTATTCCCCTACAAAACTTAGGCTCTATCCTTCAGTTTACATGCTTTCAAACTGAATTTTAAAACCACAAATAGTGGCACTTTGCATGTGTCTTTCTTGTTTAATTGAGCTCTCCATTGCTGCCTATTATTTCCATGATTTTGTGCTTGAGATTTTTGTAGAAGTCATGCATTCTATGTAGTTGTTTTTTTATTTCTCTGTTTGTTTCAATGAATTCAAACTTTCCTTTGTTCATGTCACTTTGGGTGAGGAGAATTTGGGCTTTCTTTGGCTAGAGTTTAAACACCTTGTACTATACATGCACATCTGGAACTCGGCTTTATCAGCTGAACTAGTTTTCCCTTGTATCTATCTGCATGCCATATGCTACGGCGCTTTGCATATATCTTTATGAAGCTTCCTTTTTAAAACTCGGGCTCCTTATGCATGAACTGTTCTTTATTAGCAAGCTATGAACATATCACACTTGCGCTACACTATTATTAATTTGTTTTGCAAACCATATATGGATTCAAAACTTATAAACCCGAGACTATTTGAAACATTTGCATTATAGCTGTAAATACATCTTTTATGCTGTTTTGACTGTCAAAAAACCGTGAGCTCATATTATAAACCAGTAGTTGTTATGGTTTTTTTAAATTTATCAATAAAAATCTTCCTCCATACCTGTTGACAACTGGAAATCCAGTATATAACTTTTGGGCATCATATGAAGTTGTCATAACTATTTTTCCTCAGCTTCAAATGTCAAAATATTAAGCACAGTTTTAGAAAATAACAAGAACTCATTGACAATAAGCATTGAAAATTGATATTTCTGAAAATCTGGCTTATTTTTTTAATCTCGAGCCCATAACTGGCAAATAAATGATGTCCTCTTCACTGTATATTAAGCTTTTGAACATTCTGATTACATACTGGCAGCATATTTCCCATTTTTGTATTACTATCAACTGCAACTTTATCAAATTCTGTATCCTCCTCAGCATATACTGTGATAACATAGAAATGAAGCCCCAAAATCTTGACTGAGAATTTTGAAGATGAAGAAATAATTGCTCTTTTCAAAATGGCTGCATGAAAACACTTCTATTCCAGTTTATAAATATTTTACATCTTCTATTCAACTTGCTCCTGTAGCTTTGTCTACTGTATACAATTGTCATTGATGTTGAATCTGCACTTAATATGATAAGCACAACAAAATAAAAATGTCTATTTGTTGTTAATGAGGTTCAAGCATGGGCTCGTGACATTCAAAAAACACTAGAATGTTACTTACTGAAGTTTGAACATGGGTTTGTGACACTCACTAGAAACAAACTATAAACATTTAATCATTTTATGGCTCAATCTTGAAGCACTCTTTTGTATTCAACAACAAATATGTTTATGATTTGAAGATGTACCTTGGAACAGTAAGGACATATGTGTACCAATATTCATGCAGCACCATTTGTATCTTGAACTGGAAAGTTGGCAATCAGTGGCATTTCTCATATCATTCTTATCATAGAAACCAGCTTAATCTATATCTTTGACAATAACAGTATCAATAGTGTTGAAATTTGTAACAGTATGCATGCACCCTATAGCAACTTGTTATGTACTGCACACAACTCACATTGATATCACCACATTTTAGTCATTTTTCTTGCATATCAATGTTGAAATCTACATTTGAATCATTTATTTCTTTCCTGCACATTGAACATCTAGCATTATTTCACTTTTTAATAATGCACATTCGTGAAGTTTGAGCACGGGCTCGTGACACTCACTGCATCTTTCAAATATAGAAAAAAATTTCATAAAGATATGTCTGTTTGATATTATTATTTTGTCAATGCAAATGTATATCTTTCTATCACATTGATATCATCAGTAAATATGCAGTTCAAGGAGTTTGATTGATGTATGGTGTTTTTTAGGCATTTATGTATTGCTTAGATCCAATTGGATGTAATATCCCTTTCACACCATGATGCAGGATACAGGACCACATAAGACCTAGAGTGCAGGGCAATCAGAGACATGACCAGGACAACCAAGACATGAAGGCTTTAGATGATGCAGATGAACAACTCCAGAGACTAGAAGACCTCTTAAAGGAAATACATAGACCCTAGACTTCATCATGCTTCCTTCTTTCTTTCTTTTGTGCATATGCACTCTAAGTTTCAGTATGCAAGATATGACCTTAAGGGAACATTTGTCTAATACATTCAGTATGAATGCACAATGTAATGATCATTTATGAATATGAAAGTGTGAGTTTGATCAAAACTTAGAGTACAAATATAATTTGATAATATGAATGTAATAGTAATGTATTCATCTGTATTGGTTGAACAGTAATGTTAAAGAGATGTTTCTTTATGCAATTTTTTACTTTA
>MU227181.1:1086348-1110759 GCA_018584345.1 Thuja plicata
AGATTTTTTAAAGAATAAGTATTTATAAGATATATTTATTTGCATGTTATTTAAGAAAGATTTATTTATTTGTATTAAAATAATTCTTGTTGAAATTTGCATGCAATAGTATTCTATTTTTAGAAATTATATATATATATATATTTTTTTTAAATTTAGAATTCTCATGGAGTTTTATTCTATTTTTAGAAATTATATTTTTTCAAAAAAAAAAAGAAGATTTTTTTTAGAATTCACATGGAGTGTATTCTATTTTTAGAAATTATAATTTCAAGAAAAAAAAAGATTTTTTTTTAGAATTCGTATGGAGTGGTATTCTATTTTCAGAAATTATAATTTCAAAAAAAAATAAAAAAAATTTACTTGTAATTATATTTGGTTTTTAGTAATTATTAAATAGATTAATTTATATGGGGTGGATTTTATAAATTGGTCTATATAGGCTTGATGTGCATTTTCTTTGGAAAATTGAATTATATTGTTGATAGTAATTTTATCAGATAAACTAATTTGCATAGTGTTACTATAAATGAGTTTATCACTGAATGTTATTGCCTTTTTGGAATCGTACTCATTATGTGATGATGTGTCTTCTAAGTGACTAATTAAAAGATTGTGTGTTTCTTTCCCTTTTACGATACTGCAATGTGTCGGTTGTCTGTTGGGATTAGTTGGCTATCAGGATGTAAAACTGGAGGTTTTGGGTTTTCTTTAGCTTTGTTGTTTTGTGTACTTTAGTGCATGTTCTTGTTGAGATTGATTTTGAGTCTTGATCTTTTTACCCAACCTAGTTGTTTAACTAGTCTTATGTGATCATGTGATAGTACTTTATGTTATATTGGTTAATTGAGAACCAATAGTTCTTGTGTGGGAAAGAACCAGATTTGAGAGTTATGTTCTCCTCTTTGATATTGATTATAATTCTCTGAGGATGTATCCCCATATGAGTGGGAATCAGTGATGAGGTTTATGATATACCTTTATGATGTTCTTTTGTGAACCTAGGATAGGTTACCTAGTTGTATAGTAGGAGGTGGCTTGCAATAAGTGTCGAAGCCCACAAGTGGATGCTAGGATCATTTATTGTAAGTAATTGTAACAAGTGATAACATAATAATTTATTAGGAGTTTAGAATAATCTAATAAGATATTAAGCCTCACCCATGCTTGAGCGCTATTATAGGCCAAGATGGAGGATGATTTGATGCTTTCCACCTTGAGGGGTGTGTGTCAGGCATAGTTAGTGACTTCATCTATTTGAGAGGTCATTGGCACCGTGTATGATCACTTGAGTGTCAGAATTTATTGAGGGATTTCTAGGACAAAACTCAAGGGTTATACGTACATGATGAAACCTTCTTATATGTAGCTTAGGTTATCCTACGTGTGTCGGTTACCTCTGGTATTCTGTAGATTTCCTTATTGTGATTCAGAAAGCTTCTAGGATCTTCATATGCTTTTCTTTATGATGGTTGTATACCTTTGCTGTTTGCCTTCCTGTTGTATACTCATGTGAGTGGGCCTGTTATTATCTCCTCAGCATGGTGGGAGTGGACCTTTGGTTCCACACGGTTGGGTGGTAGTGATTCTTGTTACCATTGAGATTTGATGGTTCTTCTTCATGCTTGGATGATCCTTATTGTTGTTCTTCTTCTATCTTCTTATTCTTCTAGAGACTTGCTCAGTTTTAGGAGTTGTATATTTGTACCATATGTGTATATTGGTTGACATCCTTTGGAAGATGCATTGTATTGTTATGTATTATTGCATACTCTGCGACATGTACAGTGGATGTTGATTTAGTTGTATATGTGGTCTTATTATATGAGACATATATTATTAGATTCAGTTGATGTATCCGCTATGTTATGTACTTTATAATTGTACTTCATAGATTATTTTCTTAAGTAATTCTACATCAAGGAACCCTTGATTTTTGTAACCTTTATTAAGTTTTACTTATATATATGCCATGTTATCTCATGTGTTTCTTTTGCGTTGTTAAATTTATTATTTATAAATATTTGAAAAAAAAATTATCCTGGTAACTTGGTTGCATGTTTAGATTAGTTCTTTTGGGTTCCCTGGAGGGGCATTACAAGACCCTTATACCTTAATTGAAAAGGATCCATACACAAGGTTTGCAAGTGAAGAACCTTCCATGATGATCCCTTGATTGGATATGCTCTGATAATATTGTTCCTTAATAATACCTTACAAGGCCCCTATCCATGGAGAGATTTTATAATCCATTTGGAGGCTAGGACAATCCCTTGATTTCTCAAATCCTTTAGCCCCCCCATCTGTTTACTCATAGAGCACCACTTCCATTTAACAACATGCTTCTTTTTGTTACCTCTTCCATCTGACAAAAAATGCTCCCTAACAATATTTTGAATGAAGTTGAATTGGTATCGTACAGACAACCATTAGGATACATAGTATATGTTATTTACTGAGAGTATCTTTTGAAAAACTTGTATCCTACCTACAAGAGATAAATACAGATTATTCCATTTATTTAGTTTTTTTAATTATCAATTTTGCAACTAACCCATCCCCCATACATTTCAAATAAGGGGAGACAGAAAAGGGAGTCCCTAGGTATCTCACCCGATGATTGGGCCCCCATGTAATTTGAAACTTGGATAGCTGGTTAGGAGGAGATTCCTTCCAACCCAACATGATGGACTTCTGTAAATATATTTTTCTCTCGGATGCCTTGCAAAAAATATCCAATTTACCCATAAGTCCCACAATGTTACTTTCGTATCATTCCACCATAATGGTTACATAATTAAAAAATTGTACATTGGAGAGTTCTTCCCCATTAGGGAGGGTGATTCCTTTTACCTTATGTGAGATGGAATTATCCCTCAAGAGGTAAAAATGAGCATCAATTGCAATCAAAATTAGGTTAGGTGCATGGGGACACCCCTGTTTTATAGATCTTGACAACATAATACCATATGATCTACATGTTAGGAATAGTCCCAAGAGATAACTGAGAGGGGGGGTGAATCAATTTCTACTAGTTTTAATTCTTTTCTCCAATTAAGTACAGAATAACATTAAGCATAAATACAACAAGATAACACAAAATAGAACACCAAAATTTTGGTTACGGGGAAACCAAAATAGGTAAAAACCTCGCTGGGAATTAGCACCCACAAAGAACTGCACTAGAGTATAATGATCCCTATTAGAAGATCTTACAACCCTGTTAGGAGTTGATCTTTACAATGCAATAAGTACAATGACCTGGTTAAGGGTCAGACCCTGTTAGGAGTCTTTTACAAATTACCCTATTAGGGGTGTGGACTCACTGTCCAAGAGCACAATGTTAAAATGATGAAGGCTGCAACCTTTTGCAAAATAGATATACATTATATCTAATAATTGAACTATTTAAATAGACCTGATGTCTTGATCAATTCCAGTGAATTGTATGCTCTCTCTACTTCTTCACATAGATGTTTAACTGATGAATGAAATAGCTTTACTATCCCAAAGAAACTAGCATCCTGCTTTGTTCTTTTCTTCTGTATATTCCTTTCATTCACACTTTGTGATCACAAATGAACTGCTATATGTATCTTCTTTAAAGGATATGATTGCGTTGGCTATAGGAATCCCTTCACTACTTTTCTTGTCGGCTAAACTAAGAATGCAACATAATTAGAACCGTGCAACTCAAAATTAATAGACGCATCACTTCACATAGTCGGCTTTACCAAAATCACTCAAATATTACACTTTGGATGAAACATGTTTAGCACCTTTGGTTAATCATCTTTGACTCATAACTAAACATGAATCTAAACATGCATATCCCAAAGATAAGTGCAACTGAAGAATTAATAAAATTACTGTCGGCTCTTAAAAACAATCCTCTAAAACTGTGGCTGGTAAACAGATCAACATAACTTAACTATAATTGAACTTCTGAATCTGTGTGTATGAACATGGTATAATAACTATGTCTTCAACATAAAAACAATTGCGCAAGGCTCCAACATATCCATACTAAAAATTGAATACAATACTCTATTGTATACTCTATGTTTTCATCATTAACAAACATACAGTCAACTATTTTCACATGGGTAAATCTCCAACAATCTCCCCCTTTGACATTGATGGCAACATATGATATGAAAAACACCATCAATCCAAAAGTGTCTTCTTTATTTTTACAATATTCTCAATATCCTCATCAAATGTTCCTCTTAACTGTTGTATCTCTTTTTACTGTGTTTTTATGAATGTATACTCCCCCAGAGTATATGCTCCCCCTTACTATATACTCCCCCTTTGACATCAATGGAAAAGGATGCCAAATACAAATAAGCATAGGTACTACTCCAGAAGTCGATTAGTCAACCACTCATCAGTCACCAAGGACTGATGCACTTGCTATAAATTCTAATCAGACTCAGGAAAGGGAATTACTCCCAGCTTCTTCTTGAGATACTCAAAAGTATCTTTTGATAAAGGTTTCATAAATATGTCTGCCAACTAATCTTTGGTGCTCACATAATCCAAATTCACTTCTCTCTCTGCAAATTTTTCTCTTAGAAATTGATATTTTATTTCTATATGTTTTTTCTTTGCGTGCATCACAGGGTTCTTTGACATATTAGTAGTGCTAGTGTTGTCACAATGAATGATAATTAATCTGAATTCCAAAGTCTTTAATCATCTGGTTGATCCAAACCATTATTGAACAATTCAATGTTGCTGCTACATACTCAGCTTCTACTGTTGACTGAGAAATGCAGTTCTACTTCTTTCTTGTCCAAGTAACCAACCTATCTCAAAGAAATACTGCTCCTCCTGAGGTACTCTTTCTATCATCAACACAACCTACCCAATCTGCATCTGTGTACACATCAAGTTCTACATTTTCTGAATAAGGATACTATAAACCATAGTCTATAGTTCCTTTTAAATATTTGAATATTATTTTTATTGCCATTAAGTGATTCTATTTTGGTTCAGCTACAAATCTCCCAACAATGCCGACTGCATTAGAATTTTTGGTCTAGATTGAGTGAGATATATGAGTTTTCCAATCATGGACGTGTAAAGTGTTTTGTCAACTGCTGTGGAGTCATCATTTTTAGAAAGCTTACTTCATGTTATCATAGGAGTGTTTACTGGCTTGCAATCTTCCATCTTGAATGTCTTCAATATCTCCATCACATATTTAGACTAATTTATGAATATACCTCTGTCTTTCTACTTTACATTTAATCACAAAAAGTATTTTATAGGTCCAATCATGCTCATTTCAAATATTCTCTGCATCTCTTTGGAAAATTATGCACTAAGCTTATCATTACCTCCAAAAATAATGTCATATACAAAAATAGCAACAAGTAATAATCCTTCAGGTGTCTCTCTTATAAATAAGTTGCAATTTTCTGCTCCCTTTTTGAATCCAATCTTTGTCAAGTAGCCATCAAGTCTCTCATACCATGCTCTTGGGGCATATTTATGTCCATAGAGGGATTTCTTTAGTCTGCATACCATGTCTGGTTTGTCTGATAATTTAAATCCTTCAGGCTTCTCTATGTAGACTTCTTCCTTCAAGTCACCATTCAGAAATGCTGACTTAACATCCTTCTGATATACTTTAAAGTTCTTGAATGTTGGATAGGCCAAAAACAACTTGATAGCTTCCAGACTGATCACAAGGGAAAATGTATTAGAATAGTCAATTCATTCTCTCTGTGCATATCCTTTACATACCAATCCTTATTTGTTTCTTATCACTATACCATATTCATTCATTTTGTTTCTAAATATCTACTTAGTTCCATTCACATTTTTATCACAAGGTCTAGGGACCAATTCCCATGTGTCATTCTTAATTATCTGATCTAATTCTTCTTGCATTCCATTTTTCCAGTCTGAATCATTACACACATCTTCAACACTTAAGGGTTCAATTTGTGAAAGTAAACATACCTCTTAATCAATGGTTGAACCTTTTTCTCTAGATCTTGTTAAATCTTTACTATTCTGATCTCCAATGATATCTTCTTTTGAATGGTATCTAGATGTATATTTTGAAATTTTAGGTGTGACACTGTCATCTGTAATATGTGATTCCTCTTCACTTGGTTCAAGGTTATTGCATGATACATCAATACAGTCAAACATTTCTTCAATAACTATTTCTTTATTGATAGGTCTAGGTTAATCTTCAATCATAGGTGCATATTCATAATATCTCTCTTGAATCATGAACTTTTAATCAATCTTCACATGTGCACTTTCAATGATTTTCTTCAGCCTTAAATTTAAACATCTATAAGATTTTCTCTTAGTAGAGTAACTGATAAAAATACCTTCATCACTTCTAGCATCAAACATACCAACACCATCATCTCTCTTGATGTAGCACTTGCTTCCAAAGATTCTGAAGTATTTTACTGTAGGTACATTACCAAACCAAAGTTCATAAGGTATTTTGTCTGTGCCTGGTCTTAGTTGAATTTTTTTATAGTATAGACTGTTGTATTGATTGCATCTCTCCAATACGCGTGTGCAACTTTTCATTCAATCATGATAGTGTGCACTGTGTCAAGTATTATCATGTTTCTTCTTTCTGCAATTCTATTTTTTTGAGGGGTTTTGGATGCACTTAGTTGTCTTTTGATCCCATGTTCTTCGCAGTACTCAAGAAAATTGTCAGAGGTGAATTCTCATCCTCTATCAGATCTCAAACATTTAATCTTTTCAACTTTAGCTTTGAATATTTTGAATTTATCAAAAGCTTCAGATTTATCTTTCAAGAACGTAATCCACATCATTCTAGAGAAATAATCAACAAACAAAATGAAATACCTTTCACCATAGTATGATCTTTTTTGAGTAGGTCCACATAAGTCTGTATGCACTCGATCTAATTTTTTCTCCGTAGACTTCTATTTTCTTCTGAATGAGGTCCTCACATGTTTTCCCATCACACATTCCCTTCACATAGTATCAACAGGTCTAACAATACTAGGAAGGTCTCTTACTGCCTTTACATTGCTTATCTTTACTATGCTGTCAAAATTGATATGAAAAAGTCTTTTGTGCCATAACCATCTATCATCCACTTTTGCAATAAAATAACTTACTTCAGAGAAGCTGAAAAAAATTACCTTTAGTCTTTGAACCTGATGCTATCATGTCTCCTTCTTTGTTATTAATGATGCACCTATTGTTTTTGAATTCTAACTGATATCCTTTATCGAGGAATTATCCAACACTTATTAGGTTATGATGTAAACCATCAACATACAAAACATCATCTGTCTTGTTCTTTCAATATAAGGTGATAGATCATCTGCCTATGATAGGTTTGGGAGTGTTATCTCCAAATCTAACCATGCCACCTTTGTACTTATCTAGATGTACAAATCTATCTTTTTATCCTATCATGTGACATGAACACCCATTGTCTATGATCCAGTCTATTCTGATGTCTTCTTGTGAAACTAAAGCCAATTCTTGTGCTTTCTTTTCATCTTCAATTTCTATTTCATCAATCATTTTTTCAATATCTTTAATTGCAACAAATCCAATTTCATCCTCTCCTAAATCATCATCAATCACACCATTTTCAACATGATAGCATTCCTTAGTATATTTGGGCTTGTAATCTGATATGAACTTCTTGACTCTTGTAGGACACTTGGATGCAAAATGGTCAACTTTGTTGCATGAAAAAAATTTGAATGGTAGTTTTCCTTCATATTTTCCTTGACCTTTCCTTTCTTTCTTAGTGAACATAGAAATGATTTCTTCTAGTTCTGTATGAACTTCTTCTTTCTCAATATTACTAGAGATGTTCAAAGATTTCTTACCATGGACTGAGGCTTTGAAAGATGTTTCAATTTTAGGTTCTGTCTTCAATCTTGATATCTCAAATGCTAAAATTTTTCTGATCAAGGTTTCTCTTTTGAAGTCTTTTGAAAATTTCATGGTTTCATCCAAGATGTTTATCTTGCTCTCATAATCTATTGTCAATGTAGTCATCAATTTGTCCATTATGTCTTCCTTTAAAATTTCTCCACCATTGTTTCTGATTCCTGAAACTGCTTAATTAATCCTCTGATTGTAAGCTCTAATGTTTTCTTTAGGTAGCATTTCTAAATTATTGTATCTTTTCTTCCATGTCTTTCTATGCTCATTCTTGGCTTGGATGTCTCTTTCAAAACATGTCTTCTAGGTATTTCCATATTGAATATGCTTTATCTGCCTTCTTAATCTCATAAAATTCACTATCGGATAAGGCACTGTTTAGGGCTTCTTTGGCAATTGCATTTTGGGTGAATACTTCCTTTTGTTTATTAGTAGAGTCTTCTTCTGCAAGATATCTCAAACTAGGAACATCAATTGCATGAGTAGTAACTTCATAGATCTCAAAACCAACGCACTGTAGATGTGTTATCATTTTGTTCTTCTAGTCAAGATAATTTTCTCCATCAAACTTAGGACTCTCTTTTCTGAAGTACGCCATATGATCTACCTTAAGCTGTTAGGATTTATCTCTAAGGCACTTGGCTCTGATACCAATTGTTAGGAATATTCCCAAGAGATAACTAAGAGGGGGGTGAATTAGTTATCTACTAGTTTTAATTCTTTTCTCCAATTAAGTACATAATAACATTAAGCATAAATACAAAAAGATAACACATAATAGAACACCACAATTTTGGTTACGGGGAAACCAAAATAGGTAAAAAAACTGGTGGGAATTAGCACCCATAAAGAGCTGCACTAGAGTATAATGATCCCTATTAGAAGATATTACAACCCTATTAGGAGTTGATCTGTATAATGCAATAAGTACAGTGACCTGGTTAAGGGTCAGACCCTGTTAGGAGTCTTTTACAAATAACCCTATTAGGGGTGAGGACTCACTATCCAAGAGCACACTGCTAAAATGATGAAGGCTACAACCTTCTGCAAAACATATATACACTATATATGATAATTGAACTATTTAAATAGGCCTGATGTCTTGATCAGTTCCAGTGAATTGTATGCACTCTCTACTTCTTCACATAGATCTTTAACTGATGAATGAAATAGCTTTACTGTCCCAAAGAAACTAGCATCCTAATCTATTCTTTTCTTCTATCTATTCCTTTCATTCACACTTGGCGATCAAAAATGAACTGCTATATGTATCCTCTTCAAAGGATATGATCATGTTGGTTGTAGGAATCCCTTCAATACTTTTCTTATCGGCTAAACTAAGCATGCAACATAATTAGAACCGCGCAACTCAAAATGAATAGACACATCACTTCACATAGTAGGCTTCACCAAAATCACTCAAAGGTTACACTTTGGATGAAACACATTAGCACCTTTGGTTAATCATCTTTGACTCATAACTAGACATGAATCTGAACATGCATACCCCAAAGATAGGTGAAACTGAAGAATCAATAAAATTACCATCAACTCTTAAAAATAATCATCTAAAACTGTGGTTGGTAAATAGATCAACATAACTCAACTATAACTGAACTTCTGAATCTACGTGTATGAACATGGTATAATAGCTATGTCTTCAACATAAAAACAACCGCGCAAGGCTCCAACATATTCATACTAAAAATTGAATATAGTACACTGATGTATACTATATGTTGTCATCAATGATAAACATACAGTCAACTATTTTCACATGGGAAAGTCTCCAACACTACAACCATTAACCTCCACCCTAGCATTAACATCTTCCATGAGGAATTTAATTATATTCTAAAACTTTACAGGAAAACCAAAATAATCTAACATAAGCCAGATGAAGCCCCATTCTATTTTGTCATAATCTTTTTCATTATCAATAAGAATTATGCTAACTTCCTGACCTGAGCATTTTTCCCAGTCCAAAGATTCCCAACAAGTCATAAAATTCTCTATAATATATAAGCCTTTCACAAACCTAGTTTGTGTGGGAGTAATGATTTTAGGAATCAAATCTGCTAATCTAATAGCCAATATCTTACCTAATATCTTATAGGACACATTAAGGAGTGTTATCGGCCTACAATTCTTTATTAGAGTATGGTCTCCATCTTTAGGAATGAATTTTATGATGCTAGAATTTATATCTCTACGAAGGGAGACTTTTTTGATTGCCTCTCCATATGGCTAATAGAGTTCCTTTACTATCAAAGCTTAATTGTGTTTATAGAATTCAATAGGCATCCCATTTGGGCCTGGTTCCTTATCACATTTGAGAGCCTGTATAGCTTGTCTTGTTTCCCTCTCTTCTATGTCTTTAGAGATAACTACATCATGTACTTCTCCTACCTTACAGGGAATGAAATTTCTAATTTTCTTCCCAGCCCTCTCCATGTCTTCTCCACCTTCCTCAGTAGCAAAGAGTTGAGATTAAAATTGGGCAAAAGATTTCCTTATATTTTTTTTATTAGACAACAAGACACCCTCTTCCCATATGTTATCAATCCTTTCTCTTTTTTCTTTTTTTCTAAATAATTGCAAGATGATTTAGAACCCCTATCTCCATAAGACACCTAATTGGCCCTTTCTCTTGATGACATAAAGTTTTTACATTAGTACGGAATGAGAAAAATTTTTTGTTTAAACCATTGGTTACACTACACCGAAAGTTAGGTTTTTAGTTCAAACCAAAAAATGCTAAGCAAGGACAAAACCAACGACACAGTTTTGCAGTGTAAACCGAAAGTGCAACCCAAAGATGATAAAGTGGAACCCGACAGGAATAAACTGAGAGTGGAACCCGATGATCAGAATACAGTGCAAAATGAGAGAATAGACAAGAGAGGAACTCAATAAATAGTTCAACCAAGGAACATCGAAAGATAGTCAAACTAGTTTTAGAGAAAACCGAGCATCAGACACCAAAAGTCAGTTATATCCCGAGAAAAGTGGATCTGACATCCACGTCAAATAAAAAAGATATATTCTATTTATAGAGTCTTGATTTTTTTTAAAACCATTACTTAAGGGACAAGCAACATTATTGTAATTGTTTTAATTAGTCCAATTGATTAAAAACATGCAGACTAGTAGATCAAGGTAAAGTTGTAAACCTTCGATCATAGAGTTTAACTTGTAATACGTGAAATTTAATTAGGTAAATCTATCTTATAAATAGATGTTGTAATCATTCAATTATCATGGATGAGAGGATGAATGTAGCCAATGAGCACATCTATGGATCAGACTGAGAGTTTCAAAAAGCAGAACAACAAAAGATGAAATTGGTTATCAAGAACCAAGAACAGAGGCTACCAAGAAACAAAGGTATTAATAAATCACATTAGGTGATACATTTATACATGTGCTTTGTAATGGATCTATAATCAGCAATTTTTAGATTGCATACATTCAGGTCAATGAGTATTTTTGTCTGCATTCTAACAAGTGTATCAAATAGAATAAATCCTTTCAAGAAAGGTTGTTTTAACAATCCTATTGTAAATATCTTAACCGAGTGCACACTAAACAATGTTGCTAAAACTATTAACAGAGTAGAAATTAACCAGTCTCCACATAATACTCCTAACAGGGTAGATCATCACAAGTGATCAAAATTTTAAACCTTAACCAGCCCCTTCCAATCTGTAGATAGTGAAGATTTTTTGGGTGTCATCCCCACCGCAGTTTTTACCTTCTAATAGGGGTTTTCTGAGTTACCATATCTTGTGTTATGAGTCAATTAACTTCATGAATATTTCTATGAATGTTTACATGTTTGATTAAGTTGATGAATTGATATATCTTACACAAAGATAGTATAGAATAGATGGTTGGTTATACAATTGATTACACAATGGATAAAGGTTAAAAGAGATTTAAAAATTTAGAGGTACTGATTCACCCCTCCCCTCTCAGTACACACTTCCCATTATTTCCAATAATTGGTATTAGAGGTAGATCTCTTATTTGGAAACCTTAAAGACTTAAGAGAAAAGATCATACAATGGAGAAGTATAGACTTGACAAAATTATTGAGAATCAGAAGCTAGAAATTTAGATCTTCTATGAGCAGTATAAAGAAGAGAGAATCAAGATGAGATAATTGTTAGATGAAACAAAGATTATGGCATCTCATTGTAATGAAAAAAATTACCAAGAAGAAAAGATACCAGATCTATTTGAGTCTTTAGGATCTACAACTAGAAAAGCATCAGACACATCAGAGGAAAGCATCACAAGCTTAAATGAAATCAATCAATATCTGGTTGGAAAAGTAAAATCTCTGCAAATCAGTTAAGAGACACAGATGATAATAATGATTGACATCATGAATAATTCTATACAAGCCAAGAAAGAAAGAACACTAGCTATTGATGATAGACAAAATATTACTGAGAAGCTACAAGAAAAAGAGTCAAAAATTCAAAGAGTTACATAACATCACCATGAGATTACAAATCAGATTATTCTTATGAGTCAAGAGGCAAAAATAATGAATGTTGAACTCATTGAAAGAATAGAATCTATCAGTGAGATAAGGGAAGAAAAAGAAAATCTGAAACAAGAAATAAAAATTCAGCACCAACATAATGAAATTATAAAGAGAGCTAAAGAAAGAAATAAAAGGATGGATGATTTTCTTGATGGAAAAAGGAGAGCCAACAAAAACACCAGACTAGGCTATACCAATAATGGAGAATCACCCAATCAAGTTGATCCAAGGAATGTCTATGAAAATCCAAGACCAAGAAAGATGACATGCAATCACTATGGAAAGAAAGGCCAGACATCAAATATATGCAGGAGAAAAATGAAAGGTATTCCTAAATCTACACCTTGATTTATAGGAATCAGTTATAAATGTAACAAGAAAGGACATAAAGCATATGAATGTAAATCTGAGGTGACAATACCAAAGAAGGAAACCTACATGGACAAATACTGTTCTAATTGCAAAATGCATGGGCTCACATCTCTTGAATGCTAGAAAAAGAAAAAGAAAACATGGAAGCCTAAAGGTCAAGAAACTGCCTATCAATCGAAAAGAGTTGGTAACTAGTATTTATGGGATTACAATACTTGGGAAAACTATACAGCATGTGGAAGATTTAGTCACATAAATGCAAACTATATGAGACAGTGGACAAGAAAGTCTAGAGGCTAGACAAACCCTGAAATGGCATGTTTACATAGTCATAAAGTTGGTCATCTAAAGAAAGACTACAGAGAATGAATAATAGAGACCAGCACCTTTGCCAATGGAAATACCATTGAAGACATTAGAAAGATAAGAAACAAAATGTGGAGGAAAGCTACAAACAGTAATGAAGCTGGACTGAGAAATGCAATTGGTGACACCTTATCCAATGGATATGGTGACATCACCACCCCCACCTAAGCATAACAAGTATGGGACTGCATTACACCAAGTTATATTTTGCATCAATTGCATTATACAAAGTTAAAATACCAAATCAACATGATTATAGATGTACTATGGTATCACTTGTTATGATTCTATAAAAACTAATTCATCAGTTAATACATATCAAAATGCATCAGTATACATACAAAGCCAAGTTTCCTACACTTGTCAAGAATCATCGGTTAACATATAAAAGCTAAATTTTCTAGTGTAAACCGAGATCCATTAGTAATCATGTGAGTTGACAAAGTTTTCTTTGCTATACACCAAAATCCGTCGGTGAACGAAACAAGTTAAACGACTGCCTGAAGCATCGCGTTATCACCAAAAGAGAAGTTAGTGTATCACCCGATGAATCCATCTTCACACACCAAGGAGTGGTTGAGAATTAATGACTCAACTTAGGGAAAAGTCTATAAATAGACGACAGAAGGGTTTCATTCAAGACCAAGCAATTAGAGCAAAGCGACAAGAGTGAAACTAGAGCACAAAGCAACATCATTGCAGAGCGACTTCAACCTAGTTCACAACACTCCAAATAGATCACTTATAGCTACAGAGGTTAAAGTAAGTACCAAGCATAAACTAAGAACTCTGTTTATCATTTACAAGAAAGCCCTAATTTTAGAAACAATGGCAACTACATCAAGAACTGCTAAGCTCAAGAGTGTTAAAAAGAACAAGCTCAATCTTATAAAGAACTCTACCTATGAGGAACTAAAATATAAGATATTCCCAAATGTTGCCTCACAACCTAACAATGTTGGAGCATTCTCATGAATACCAGTTAGGGTTCTTCTCATCAAAAACATGTGAGCATACATTTACTACAAGATACTAGAGATTGGAGACCTGGAAATTGAGAAAGCTTTCAAGAAGCTATGAAACGATGATGGAACTATCAAGGATGAACACAAACACATTAAATTAAAAGGGCTCACAAATGACCTATGGTTCTTGAAATAGTTTAAGACCAAATTGATTCAGTTAGTACTGAGTAGGATGTATGACAGAAAGCTATGGTTGGATGAGTCTAAACTAATAACAAGAGATGTTATACATCCGGTCATTAGTTATCTAATAACTGATAAGGTAAAGACATTGAAGCACCCACCTAAATCTGACATTAAGAAGAACATAGGAGCTAAATTTGATGGAAGAGGACTTAAGGTATCCACCATTACTGATGATGAACTAAAATTTGGAGCATGTGTCTTAGGATACAAGTTCTTTCAGGCAAGAAGGATGAACAAAATTACTTCTGGAGAAGTGGATACAACATAGAAGATTGTCAAGAAGGGAATTCAGTTGGATCTGTCAGAAATTCTACTCAAGAAGTTAGAAGAGAACTTGAAGACAATCATAAATGCAAAGTCAAATTCATGTAAGTTTGGTTCACTCATCATGTGCATATTCTTCTATTTCCAAGAATATTTTCCATCTATAGGAAATGTGGAATAGGACACTACAAGACCAGTTACCATATAGATTAGTGAGTTTATAAAATCACTAGGAGATAATTTTGAGTCAATAATGGATGAATACTTTGTTGGATTCAAGGAGAGAATTCATAAGAGAGTAAGGATCCCAGAATAGTTAATTGAGAAGTTCAAAACTGACATATGTTTTATGGTAGACATTGACTACACATACATCAAACCAGTTGTATCAAGAACAATATGGTTATCTCCACTTGACTATGAGGTGAACATAGATCAAGAATCTAATGCAATTGATGTATTAATAAATGAGCCATTAGATAAAACACAACCCAAGTTTGACACTTATGAAGAAACCAAAGAAAGAATCAAAATTGGCTTGGTTGTAAAGAAAATTGATAGAAAGAAAGATAAGATGGTCAAGAACTTAAAGAAAAGGTCATCGGTTATAGAAGAGGAAACCAAAAAGACAGAAGAAATTGAGGGAAAGTCACCCGTCGGTGAAGATGAGGAGAGTGACTTAATGTCAACAGAGTCAGATACACCATTACCTCCACTAGCTAAGAATCCTAGGATTGTAGTTGCTACAAGGACAAGGAGTCAAATAGCTAAGGATGAAAGTTCTTCACCAATAAAGAAAGGTCAAGTAAGGACATATAAGAGGAAACCTCAAACATAGAAAAAAGGGCCAAAAAAAAGAAGAAAGTTCCTGAGAACAAGGGAAGACATTGAGGACACTAAACAGGATGAGACTGTTCAAAAGGAAAAGAATAAGATTCTTGAAACAATTGATGAAGTGTGTTCCTCAATTATCAAATTAGGTATAGTTAATGATAGAAAGATCAAGAAATGGTTAACATTATATCTAGTGGATTAAAATAATATTGAGGAGGCAATTATCAAGATGATGTGCATATTCAAATATCTCCCAATATAATTGGCAGATAATATGCCAAAATAACTTCAAGATAGATTATCAACAAGATGGACATTTGCCTTGCACTCTGAGAAAGAGATTAGGGAAAGAGCCCTAGTATCAGTCATGCCTCCTAAATAAAAAATGGAAGAGATTACATAAATGATGAAGAATCACTCCAAACAGTTCTCACTGAAGTTGAGAAGCCTACCAAGTGCTTCAAGGACATTTACTAGACCTAGACAGGAAGAGTGAGGTTGAATGGAGAAAGATAGTTGATATTCCTAAAAATGATACAAGTCTCGAGCCACAAATTAATATTACCAAAACTCAACAGACCAAGGATGATCAGGCTACACAGAGCACCGAACTAATTACTATCACTGATGTAGAATTGGACAAAGAGGAATTGGACACTACAGGAAAAAAGAATATGGATGTTGCAGATGAAACATGGCTGGACAATACATTGGATAATATTGTTATTGACATCACCGATGATCCTTCAAATGAAATTTAGAAAGATGAAGATGTCACTACTACCGAGGACCAAACCGATGAACATGACACTACAATTGATGCTGCACAAGTACACATACCAGGCTAGATGCCATTATTGATTCAAGCAATCAATATAATCTCACTGAAGGAGAACACCCTCGAGCCTAATGCAAACATACCTGAGGATAAGGGTAAAGATGAGAAAAAGGATACATGTGATGAAAATAAGGACACAACCAGAACAAAATGTCATCAATGGAGAACAAAAAGATGGAGATACCATCGAAAAATATGGACAGATGAAAGATGTTGATGAAGTGAAAAAAGAGAAAGATGAGCAAGTTAAGATAGTTGATACCACGCCGAAGAACACAAAAGGAAAAGCTATAGAAATGCCAAAGGTTGATAAGGATACATTCTTATACAATTGACAGGAAAACATTGAGTAATAAGAGAAAGGTACAACACCTCAAAAGCCATCAAGTAGCGCATCAGACCAAGCTGAGAAACTGGCTATGGTTCTGCATATAGGTAGATCACAAAAGAAGAAGAAGAAAAAAAAAATAACAAGTTGAAAGTCTCACTAGATGAAATCATAGAAATACCAAAATGTGACCCAACTACATTAGACTTTGAATCTCTCCAAGAATATGGAGAAATCTGTCAAAGGAAATCTTTGCAAGAGAAGCTTAAGAAGCGGCACCAAGATTCATTGGTACTGGAGAACATAATGGACATCTTGAGCCAGATAGTTATTGAAATAGATGTTGATCACAATTCCCCCATTCTAGATCAACTTTTCATCCTCATCAAAGCCATCACAACATAGAATGTAGATGCAGAAAAGGCAATTAAGGAGCGAGCAGAATAGAAGTTTCAATACAAATTGATAGAAAGGATCATCCAATAAGTGGCAGAGAATAAGGTAAAGCTTTCAGAGTTATCAGATGAAATAGATCCAATTATTACTGAAGAAGTTTCCTTAATACAAAAGCTATACACTATAGAGAAAATCACAAAGGATAAAAATGACAAGATTGCAAAGATATAATCCAATCTAATTGCAAGTGCACAAAGTCTAACCATAGATGGAAATGCCATCAAATTGTATTATGAGAATATCATAGAGATCAAAAAGTTGAGACAAGAACTTTGGGAAGCAAAGTCATAGTTTAGAGAGGAGGTTACCAAGATACAATCTCTACTTTTACCGAACCTCACACTTCTGCAAACACACCTAAGTTCAGCAAGGCAACTTATTGCCACCCCTGAGATGTCTGTAGCAGACAACATCTATGATATGCATGCATGGATCACCTTAGAGCATATGGTTCTTGAACATATAAAGGAGAAATGGGAGAAGATGATGGAGGAAATGAAGTCCTCTCACTCTCATATTCTTGATAAGATATAGGTATACACCTTTTCCCTTACTATCAAAAAAAGGGGGAAAAGTAAATTTGATATGTACAAAAAGAAAATAAGGGGGAAAAGGAAAAGAAAAAGGAAAATATAGCACAAAGGAGAAAATGAAGAGATAGTATTAAGACAAAGTGTACATACACATATACTATACTATACTGGCATATGCATAGGGGAGTCATGAAATGACTGAGGTAATATACATGGTGTACATACTATAACTCTATAGTATTTTGCACATATAAGTTTTTGATACTAATGTCAAAGGGGGAGATTGATGACATAAAGTTTTTACATTAGTATGCAATGAGAAAACAAGTTGTTTAAACCATCAGTTACACTACACCAAAAGTCAGGTTTTCAGTTCAAACCAAAAATGCCAAGCAAGGAGAAAACCAATGACACAGTTTTGCAGTGTAAACTGAAAGTGCAACCCGAAGATGATAAAGTGGAACCCAACAGGAGTAAACTAAAAGTGGAACTTGGTGAGAAGAATATAGTGAAAACCAAGAGAATAGACAAGAGAGGAACCCAAAAGACAGTTCAACCAAGGAAAATGGAAAGACAGTCAAACTAATTTCATAGCAAACTGAGCATCAGACACTAAAAGTTGATTATATCCTGAGAAAAGTGGATCTGACTTCCATGTCAAATAAAATAGATATATTCTATTTATAGAGTCTTGATTTGTTTTAAAACCATTACTTAAGGGACAATCAACATTATTATAATTTTTTTAATCAATCTAACTGATTAAAAACATGTAGACTAGGAGATCAAGGTCAAGTTGTAAACCTTTGATCATAGAATTTAAGTTGTAATACATGAAACTTAATTAGGTCAATCTATCTTATAAATTAATGTTGTAATAATTCAATTATCATGGATGAGAGGATGAATGTAGCCAACGAGCACATCTATGGATCAGACTAAGAGTTTCAAAAAGAACAACAAAAAAAGATGAAATTGGTTATCAAGAACCAAGAATAGAGGCTACCAAGCAACAAAGGTATTAATCAATCACATTAGGTGATACATTTATACATGTGCTTTGTAATGGATCTATAATCAACAATTTTTAGATTGCATACACTCAGGTCAATGAGTATTTTTGTCTGCATTCTAAAAAGTGTAGAAAATAGAAGAAATCCTTTCAAGAAAGGTGGATTTAACAATCCTATTGTAAATCTCTTAACCGAGTGCACACTAAATAGTGTTGCTAAATCTCTTAACAGAGTAGACATTAATCGGTCTCCACATAATACTCCTAACATGCTAGATCATCAAAAGTGATCAAAATTGTAATCCTTAACCGTCCCCTTCCAATCTATAGATAGTGAAGATTTTGTGGGTGTCGTCCCCACCATAGATTTTACCTTCTAACAGGGGTTTTCTGCATTACCATATCTTGTGTTATGAGTCAATTACCTTCATGAATATTTCTATGAATGTTTACATGTTTGATTAAGTTGATGAATTGATATATCTTACACAAAGATAGTATAGAACAAATTTTTGGTTATACAATTGATTACACAATGGATAAAGGTTAAAAGAGATAAAAGTTTTAGAGGTACTGATTCACCCCTCCCTTCTCAGTACACATTTCCCATTATTTCCAACATCTCTAACCTTTGCCCCTTGTACTTTAAAACTTTGAATCCTCCTCAAAGAGTCCCTACCTAGCGAAATGAACTCAATGGCATGTTGAATTTGTGGGTCTTTTTGGACTACATCTTCAACCAAAATTGGTCTATTGCACATTGTAGACACCTTAAACTGGGCATGTGTTCTCTAATTAAGAAAATCTGCAAATTTGCAAATATCAGCAAATTGCTCCAAGCTTCATAAAAAAGGATCAAATCAATTCAAATGGACATTTATTAAATCAAATTGAGATAAAATCAATCAAATCAAAGGATTAATTAACAAATGACATCAAATGATTAAATACAAGCCTAAAGGGATTAATCAAACTATATAATTGATTTTAATAAATTAATTATATAATTTAAATAAAAAATCAAATCCAACCTATTCCCCTACATGGCTAATTTAATTAATTGATTGAATTGATAAATCCTAATATATTTCAACATGAATTTGAGGAACCAATGAGAATTGAGAAAGAAAAGCACATGGATCACTCTAAATTTTGCATCTCCACCACTCATTTGACCCTTTTGCATCTCTACCACTCAATTTGTCTCTTTGTCCCAACCTTTGAGACAAGCATTTAAATTGTCCCCCCATTTGAAACCCTTTGAAACCCTTTCACTCAACCAAGGCTAAACCATGATCAATTAACTCCACCCCCTACACTTGGGAAAATCCTATAAATAGAAGCCAATTTGATGGCATAAAGAAATCCTAGACATTCGAATGTAAATCATCCATACTATAGTCATTTTCAAAGCAATTGAGAGCATTTTCAAAGTAATTTGAGAAATAGAAAAGCATAATTTGAGAGAATTTGAGTAAATTATTGAGGCAATTTGAGAGAATTTGTGAACTAGATAGGCACATAAATATCATTTTCTCATTCTAGGCCTATCACACTTAGAGATTAAGGCTGAGAGCTTTATTAGCATGCTTAGTTAGAGATCCATCAGATGCTTAAGGATTTACTCTCAATTCTTAGCTTAAATTGTTAATGTTTTTCCATAGAAGTGTTAGTAAATAAACTAATCTCATGAAGGTGTAGAAATCTCACACACAAATGGCGCCCAACATGGGGCTTTGAGCCTCTAATTCTCATTTTATTACAAGTTTTGTGAGTCTTTTGTTGCATTTTTGTGCTTATTTTGCAGATTGCAGGTCAAATGTTGTGTACAAGCCAAAGGATGACGCCTGCTAGTAATCAAATGATGCCTATAAATTCCTTCTTTCTTTTTTCTTAATTATGTCACACCTGTCAGCTGAAGAATAACACCTGTGACCATAAAGTGATGCCTAATAGTTGGCAAATACCTCTTGCAAGCTTGATCCTACAGCCTCTACACTTTGATTTACCGCATTTAATCTTCTTTGTAACGCTTATTATTTTTCTTTTGCCACCTATTATTTGTAAATTTTTGCATAAAAGAGTGCAAAATAATGCTTACACCAGTGCAAAGTGTCATGCAACTTACTGCAAAGCAACACCTATAAGCTGCAAAATGATGCATGTTGTTTTCTGTGTGTTTATTACTTGTAGGTCATTAAAATCAGATTATTAACTCTCTGTTATTGTGTTTTCTATAGATGAGCAGACACTTGAAGGTGCAGAAACCAGAGATAAGGGTCACAAGGGAGAGTAAAGAGGTAAGACTATTGAACAAACACTCTAAACAAGTTCATAACGCTAGTATTTTGGAAATTTTAGAGGAAGAGGAATTTTTGTATGATCATTATATTAAAATTGTGAATGCATACAAAAGGAAATTTCATTCCCTTAATTGATTTCACATTTTAAGTTTCTTAGGAGCATTTTTTGCAAATTTGAAAAGAAACTTCATTTGGTTATCAAATGTTTTGGTTTTCTTCACTTTGTTTGGTTGTGTTGGACTAACTTTGTTGGAGGAGATGGAGAGGGAACGATCGCCACTAGGTGAGTGCAAGAAAAAAGCATAAAAACCTCAAAAAGTGCCTAGCCTTTGATAGCTACAAAGAAAGAGGTATTTTTCAAATCAAGCTTGTTTTCCTTAAATTGTGGCATTTCATTTGTATCTAGTCTAATAGGGCCACCCTATTATTTTCCATTCCCAACAAAACATTAGGTATATTCTCTCAACTTTTTGAAGTTGATTAAAAATCCAAAAGTGTTGCATTTGGGTGGTAGAAAGAAAGGTAAGAATTGAACCAAAAATTTTAAATTTCTAAGAACCTCCTTGTCAAGAGGTTGAAAATGAACAAATGTGTTTGAAGTGCTTGGAACTAAAGAAAGTAATAGGGATATGCTCTTCACTCTTTGAGTGAATCAAATCCCAAACTTGCTTGACCAAGTTCAATTTTTGCTTTCTATATATATGCTAGATAGCTAGATATTTAGAGGGCTTGCCTCGTGAGATTCTCCTTACGAGGAAGGTGAGAGGGAATGACCTAAAGTAGGAGACACTCACTTTATCCATGAGACTATACAACCCACTATAATAAAATACACTCTTCCTTAATGGGTCGTAGTGACTAAATTGTGTTAAGGATCTTCACTTCCTCAAGTAGTTCTTTGGGATTGTGTAAAATAATATTTTTGTTCATGTGGGAAGCCCTTGCAAGAGGGTATAAGAGAATTTTAATAGTTTAGAATGGAGGTGTTAATTAAAACCATGTTAAGTAGCAAGCTACCTTGCTAGAGCCATTGTTAAAAAGCAAAATTTGACTCTAGGTAGATTGTTTGGAAGAAATTCTTGTTCAAGACCCATGGAAATGTCCGAGAACATACACTTGGTGTGTTTTAGGAGTAAGATACAAGTTTTATGTGTGTGTTGTGTTTGTTTCTCTACATTCAAGCAAGAATTTCATCTTACAACTCTGATCATAGACATTATAATTTAAAAAACCCTAAAAATTATGAAAATCAATTGGATAAGCCAAGTGACACGTACAGATAATCAAACAACACATGTAACAATTTCTATCACACTTGCAAATGGAATTCATGCCTAAAAACATTGAAATACCACCTAATTCACTGGAAGTGACACTTGGAATATTTTAAACACCGCCTACAATTGGCCAAACGCCACCTGCAAACTATAGAGTGTCGTGTGCAGAATTTCCAGTTACCGCTTACAAAGTGCAAAGTCATGCTTAAACATCAATGAAGTGACACCCATAAATAAAGAAGGGAAAATAGGGGAATTTTTTGAGGGTTTGAAAACAACTTGATTACATTTCTAGATACGCTTTTGGATCTTTCACCTGTTCATAATTTTAGTTTGATCATAATACCTCATTATTGGACAAATCAAAAAATATCTAAGGGATTGATCAAATAGGTGATAAAAGCCAAGTTTTTATTGATTTATGCTCATGTCATCTTTCACTTGATCAGATTACATCAAATCTACCCTACAATCTAAGGGTTATTATCTAAGGTAGGAGTTTCCTTTTCCTAGTGATAATTCTACTTCTTCACAACAACTGATTCAACAACCAAACAAAGAGGTAGAACCAAACATGGCTTTCCCATTTGGAAACATGGATCTTGACCTAACCAAAAATTCCAATAGAGATAACATCAATAAAAATGGAAATGGAAAGGTCAAAATTAATGGGGCCGATGGAAGAGGAATTTACCCAAATAATCAAGGGATAGACAAAAACAATGGAAAAAATATTGACCCTAATCATGAAGAGGCTACCAAATAGAAGGTTAATGAAGTGGTTCAAAGCCCATTCTTCATGAAACCCATGGAGAAAGTGTTGGAAAGAGATAAGGAAAAATATTATCTATACTTAGCACAAGCGGGGACTAAACTCCCTCGTAATTATGATGTTGATCAATTGAAGCAAAAAGAAGACGAAGCTAACCCTATTAACATCATGAATAAGAAGTTTAAATTATTCCAAATGCAATTGGACACACTAAAACAAATGGGGGCTCCTAAAACCTTCTCTATCAAAGCATCATGTCCATTTCTATTTGATAAAACATTAATTATGGTTCCATTCCCTAGAAATTTTGTTTTTCCTAAGTATGATAAATACAAAGGAGATTCCAATCCTCAAGATCATCTAAGGGAGTTTTGTGCATTGACCTTGGATTTCATGCATGACACAACATATTTAATGAGGTTATTCCAAAGAAGTTTAGGAGGTATGGCAATGGAGTGATTTTCCAAGTTACCCTCTAGCATCGACACTTTTGAGGAATTGGCCTCCAAGTTTGTAACTCATTACTCGTATAATATCAAACATGAGCTTACTGTTAGAATGAATTTAGAATAACTGATAGGGGAGGGGTGAATCAGTTATCCTCAGGTCTAGATGTACAAAATAAAACTTTTTGTATTTTAAGCAATTCAGATCTACTCGGCAGCAGTAGCATATGTCAACAACTTAATCATGCAGTTTACTGTTTAATGTAATTAGCTTGTAGAAACATAACAGTAAAAAAAACCATAAGCATTCACACAAGTTGACACAAGTATTTAATGTGGAAACCCAATATGGGAAAAACCGCCAGTAACATGCTACCAAGTTTTACTCTTCTGAAGTGAGCTCTATGAGGAGCCAACCCTGTTAAAGGTTACAATAACACACTGTTAGGTGTGACCTGATTAAAGGATTTAATCACCCTGTTAGGAGTGGCCTTGTTAGAGGACTTAGATCATTCCACCTGAATGTCACCTTGCTTAGAGGATTTATACAAATGAATGTTAGGTCAACCTTGTTAAAGGATTTTAACTGATACAATGGTTAGAAAGTAATCAACAGTTGTGATCTAATACATACAACTTACTTTCCAAATTTAGATCCAATTACAGCTCTGATGCTAAATTACTAAGTGGCTTGCATTGTCATTTCAATCTTCTAATATGCTTGGAAATCCGTCAAGCAATCACACATGCAACTTTCTGCTTCTGTGTTCAGCCTTCTCTACTAGGTCATGCCAATCATAAATCAACTATGCAATCCTCTTGCATACACACATGTACATCAATCCATACATCCACACTTCAATGAATAACCCCTTGAGGTTATCATATACCTCTCTATCTAGGTCAGATAAATCTTTGCCACTT
>MU227181.1:1169370-1184403 GCA_018584345.1 Thuja plicata
AATTAATATGTCATAATATCAATTAAATAATAGTATAAAGTTTATTTGTCAATGTAATGTGATTTTAGGAATTAATTAATTAATCAAGTAAGATGATCGATTAGGACCTAGGGTTTAGGTCAGATCAGTTCGATTTGATGAATTGCCTATTTGATTTAGGACTTAGAATAATAAAGATTAGGGTTTCTTGAGTAATTACTGAGATTGGGGGTCTAGGGTTTATGTGACCATTTTTAGGCGATTACAAAGGTATGCAAAGCCAAGAAACAAAAAACTTATTTGCCACCACTATGGGAAACTAGGTCATACAACAAACATTTGCTGAAGCAAGAATGGTAAGTCCAATCCTAAAACCAACTTTAATGGTTACTGCTTTAACTGTAATA
Source organism: Thuja plicata (assembly GCA_018584345.1). Taxonomy (NCBI): domain Eukaryota; kingdom Viridiplantae; phylum Streptophyta; class Pinopsida; order Cupressales; family Cupressaceae; genus Thuja; species Thuja plicata. The sequence goes on from MU227181.1 coordinate 1,169,757, forward strand.
AGTTTGGACATCAAGCACCTGAATTTCATACAAAGGCAAGCAATGCACCTTCCACACCTAGACTCAATGGTAATTGTTAAAACTGTCATAAATATTGTCATAGAGCACAAGATTGCAGATCTAAAGGTAAATAGCAATGGACATCAAAGGCACAAGAGAAATCACCAAGAAAAGGTAATAATTACAAGTGGGACTACAACACATGGCATAGATGTCATTACTATGGTGAGTATGGACATGTTCCAGAAAATTGCATAAGGACACATTTCAGAGGAAAGTCTAAAAGTTGGATGAATGGAAGCCTAATTTGTCACAGTTGTCTGAAAATTGGTCATACAAGGAAAGATTGTAAGACTAGGGTACCTGCTCCTACTGTTGAGTAGATTAGAGCACAGATGAACCAGACATGGCTTAAGAAATCTGAGCCATGTAGCAGTGAAGCTAGTACAGCGAAGGTCACCCAATCCAATGGATAAGGTGATCACATCATCTCCAACTAAGCAAAAGAGGTATGTAAGGAATTGCATCTAAAATTCTTATCTTACATCAGTTCCAAACATGAAATGTACAAAAGTCCATATTTGCATATGTTAAGATGCACTAGGACATATGTCAAAGACAAAAATGCCGAGAAGAGAAAATTGCACTATAGGTGTCAAGCATCAGTCATGGACACTAAGGCTGAGTTCTTTAGTGTGTGCCGAGTTTGTTGGCCAAGTAAGTTCTGTGATGGCTGAGTTTAGTAAGCCGAGTGGGATGCAAGTTGTGTTAGAAAGCCAAGGATAGCTGGCTTGCACTAACTCAGCAGGTAGAACATTTATTTCTTACCTACCTTGACCTTTCAAAATCTATAAAGGATGAACAATTTATTCTTCATTTTTACCTTGCAATTTTCACTATTCACAGAGTGATTGAAGTAGTTTCAGAATTGATCTTAACGAAGTTAGCATCAAAGATTTTTTTAGTGTGTTGTCGAAAATCCTAAGGTGAATAGTGCAAAGTGCTACTTGCTGAGGTACTCTGTTCTTCATTTTTTTAAACCCTAATTTCAAGATTATGGTTGCAAGCTCTTTCGCACCAGTCAAAAGTATGGAGAGGAAAAGGAAGAAGATTGTGAAAAATATAAAGAAAATGGTTGGTTTAGGAAGTGATGAAGAACTTGAGGATGCACCTTTAGGCCTATCCACTGGACAAGGAGAAGATATATCTACAGGAGACAAAGTCAATGCATCTAAGGAGATCACTAAGAAAGCTAAGGGTAAGAAACCAGCAATTGTCATAGTAACCAAGCCAAGTAAAGATAAATCTAAGGATACACATCCTGTAGCTAATCATCTGAGGACTAGAGTATCTACTATTGCTTCTCCGGTAGTACAAACAAAAGTGTATGAAAAGAAGAAGGTTGAAGAAAGCAGTTCTAGAAAGAAAGCTAAAATTGCTCCTAAGGTTGAGCCGAGTAAACCAGTAAAGAGGCCAAGGAGGATACTACAATTGGGGATAGATAGTGATGATGAAAAGACTGAAACTGATGAACCTAGCAACATACCTACAACACAATTCAAGAAACCAGTAAATATTGATGTGGTATGTGACAATTTGAGAAATTCAGCAGGGTTAGCTACTTTCAAATTCATTAAGTATGAGAAACTGAGTATTGGAGATAAGCATAAATTTTAGGAAGCACTCTTAGATATGATGAGTACTTTCAATTTAACTCCTACAGAAATAGGAAACCATGTGCCAAATGAACTATATGAGTTTCTGTCAAGCAAATGGGAATTTGCACTTACTACAGAGAGACAGATCAGGGAAGGTACTTTAGCCAAAGTGAAACCTGAGTTGACATCAAAACATAGAGAAAAATTCATTAAAGAATATAAGAATAGGGTTTTTCCTAAGCTTAGAGGTTATACTATTTTGAAAAATGATATTGAAGGATTAGTACAGCAGAGTACAAGGATTTGGAAGGAAATCTTTGGACTGATAGTTCCAAAAGACAAGAAATTTGATGTAGGGACATTTGATCAAAAAGCTAAAGAATTTGAGATTACCCCCGAGCCACAGATGACTCAAGATCAAATTGCTACTGAAAAGAATAAATATGCATTAGACTTAGCAAATTCTGTTGATCTGACTGCAGACAGTCCAATTGACTTCATAATTGATGACTCCAGCAATTTGAATGCCGAGGAACAGGATATGCCGAGTGGTACAAACACTAAGTCACCTATTAGGGAAACTGAGACTGAAGGAGGAAAGATCACTACATTTGAAGAGAAAATTGATGAGATAATTGAATTAATCATTGATTAGATAGGTGAAGAGAAAAAGCAAACAGATGCACAAGAGGTAACTTCACAAAATCCACCTATTTTAGAGATTGTAAAAATAGTTTTAGATAGTGGTGTAGTCATGAAGGATAATGTTGACAAGCCTAAGGAACAAGAGGCACTGCAAGTGTTGGTTGATCTACCACACTCTGCATCATCAACTCCCACAGGTCCTAAAAATGGAAGTATACCTAATGCTTAGACAATCTTGACAGAATTGAAAGAGGCAATGGATATTAATACTGTCACAGGAAAAGGTATTGACAAAATGGAGTCGAGAATTAGCTCACTAGAATTGAAGAGGAGGAAAGTTATGAAGAAGAAGTCTCAAATTCTTGATGTCACATTAGATGAGGTAATTGTGATTCCACAATGGGATCCCAATGAATTGTCTTTTGAACAAATAGGGACTCTTCAGGAATTGCTTAAGAGGAAGAAGAGACAGGAAGAAATGAAAATAGAACATAAGCAAAAGCAAGTGTTTCATGATATCAAGGATATATTTGCAAAGGCTTTTGACTTGGAAGATGAAATGCCTCAAGCTCCAATTATTGATCAATTAGTTCACATTGTACATAAGGCAACTGATGATGACATAAAAAACAATGAAAAACTTCTACAATGGTCCGAGAGGATATTTGAGAGCAAATTTCTGGAGAAAATCTCATAAGAGATTGCAACAAAATAGGTTGAACTTTCTAATCTTGTAGAAAATTTGGAGAAAGTTATAGAAAATATTTATTCTTTGTACAGGAAACTATGTGATGTTGAATTTTTCACAAAGGATAATCTATATCTTGTTGAGAAGCTACAGTTAGATTTGAAATCTACTGGCAATACTTTGAGTAAGGATGCTACCTATAGCTCTTTACATTTTACTAATTTGATCAATGTACAATGAAGAATAGCTGAGCTTATGGCTGAAGATGGTCAGATTAGGGCCAAATTGATTACCATTTAGACAAGCCTATTGCCTCACTTGGAGGTAATATAGAAGGAACTTTCAGTTGCAAAAGAGTTATCACAGAGAAATGCAAATCTCTCAACTGCAAAAATTTTAGCGAGTCTAGCTGCTGAGCTAGAGATAAAATTTGAAGTTATGAAGATTGCCAAGGAAAGTTGGGATGCTACATTTGCATCCACCCTACAGCTTCATAAACAATTTTTGGATAGCTACAACTTAACCCCACCTAAAATCAGTGAAAAAAACAAGGGGGAAGTTGGTAAGGGTAAGGAAGTTGGTAAGGATACAGTATGATAAATCAATATAGAATAGGTACATTTGTATATTTTTTGAAGGCATGTATTCTATGTTTTTGTATGTATAATTCTGAGTATATTCCTAGGGGGAGTACTTAGTATACTTAGGAAACATTTTGATGGAATGAAATGAAGAAATGATAAGTGTGTTTTTGCCACTAATATCAAAGGGGGAGATTTTTAATCTCTAAGTTTTGTTGATGATTAGTGACCAACACTTAGTCATTCACTTAGGCAATTTTAGTTTGCTATCAATGTGGCCAAGCTAAAACTATGCAAGGTCGAGCAACATTGTTGAGAAGTATTCAGGTTGTTGAGTTGTATCATGCCGAGTCAAGTAGGATACTTAGTGCCGAGTGATAGAGATGTTAAGTGCTGAGCAAAATAGCTTTTGTATACATGTCTAGAATTATTCAAACTTCGAGGATAAGTGTTCAGGCCGACTTGTATAAGCTTTTTGGGCCAACTTATGTATGCATTTAATATTTTCCTACAGAGTTAGTTATGCATTTAATTGTTTTATCCTATGCATGACCTATTGTAATCATTAATTGTAATACCTTGGAGGTATGTGAATTAGATCTTGATCATTGATCTAGATCTCACTATCAGACTTGAATAGATATATAAGATTGCTTCTAAACCCTATTTTGTAAGTATGTGGAGAGAAGTGGTGACTGCATTTTAAAGTGAAATGCACAGAGGGTTATTTTATTAATAATCAGAGATAAAGAAGAGTGAAAGCACAGTGAATAATAGAGTAAAGACATATCAGATTGTGAGATCATAGAATGTACTAGAAAGAGGAGATCCGTCATCAGCATCTAAGTGCATAATGAAGGATCACTACTTGAAACATTCTAATCATTGTATCAGGTGAAAATCTCTTAACAAAGTGGTTCTAGAAGACCTTTCTAAATCTCCTAACAGAGTGCTTACTTTATTGTAAGTTGAAATCCTTTAACAGGGTAGATTGTAATGATCTTTAGCTCTTAACCGGGCAGACCTTTAATAGGGTAGATTGCATTTTGTAATCAAATTTTGTAGCCCTAACAGGCACACTTTATTGTTGCAGTAGTGAAGAATTTTGTGGGTGTCATCCCCACCCCAGTTTTACCTATTTGGGTTTTTGGGTTACCAAGTTCTTGTGTTATGAGTTATTTATTTCATGGTGTGGATGTGATTTGATATTACATTAGATTCATATATTTATGAATGTGGATAAGTTTGTTTTAAGTGTTTAAATTTGAAGATCTGATTCACCCCCCCTCTCAGTATCTTGCTTTCCCATTATTGTATTTCCAACACCTATTCAAGTTGAATTTCCAGATGCAGAAAGAGTCAATGTGGAAGCCAAAGCATGAAAATTATATTTTGATGGATCCTACACTCAGAATGGTTCAGGAGCCAGAATTTTATTGATTACACCTCAAGGATACACCATTCATAAGTCTTACAAACTATTATTCCCATGCACAAACAATATTGAAGAGTATGAAGCTTTAGTCATAGGCATTAAAATGGCTTTAGAATGGAATGTCACAGAACTAAAAGTATATTTGGATTCCCAATTAGTCATCAATCAAATCAATGATGAATATCAAACTAAGGATGAAAAATTGGTGCCATATAAGAGGATGGTAGATGACTAGAAGAAATAATTTTCTTTGATTATATTTGAGCAAATTCCAAGGGATAAGAAAAGAGTTGCAGATGCTATGGAAACTTTGGCTTCTTTACTCCAAATGCTTGATCAAAATGCGAGGTACAAATTCTTGGTGGAAGAGTTGGTGAAACCAAATTTTAACCTACCTGAAACAAAAATCATTGGCCTTATAAATGGACATGACTCACCTTGGTAAGAACCCATTTATACCTATCTCAAAGACCAAGTTTTACCTTTAGACCAAACCCATGCCCAAAAATGACATTTTATACGCCATGCGGCTTGTTACACTGTCCTATCAGACACATTGTATCGCAAAGATCTTAACAGAACACTTCTTAGGTGTCTATAGGATGAGGAATCAAAGTTATCTTTAAGATACGTTCACGAGTGTATTTTTGGGTCACATTTGAGTGGGTTGAATTTAGCCAAGAAAATCCTTTGTATGGGGTATTTTTGGAAAACCTTAGAAAAGGATGCTTGCCACTTTGTTAAAGTGTGTTCAAAATTCCAATACCATGGAGACATGATCCATGTACCTACACAAGAGTTGCACCCATTTATCACACCATGGGCATTTTACCAATGGGGCTTTGATCTTATTGGAATGATTTATCCACCTTCTTCCAATGGTCACAAATACATCATCACGACAACAAAATATTTTACCAAATGGGTAGAGGCCGTACCTTTGACAACAACAATGGGAAAATAGATTTCTATGTTTATTCGTAATCATTGTAGATATGATATTCCTCATGCGATCATCATGGATAATGGGAAACAATTCAAGAACAAAGATGTGGATGAACTATGTGAGACCTTCCATATAACACACCATTCTTCCTCCATTTATTATCCTCAAGGTAATGGACAAGCCAAAGCTACCAATGAGAATATCCTCAAAATATTTAAAAGATCGGTGGACAAATCTGGAAGAGATTGGCATATTCAGATAAACCCAAAATTATGGGCCTACAGAACTAGCATTTGAACACAAACATGAGCTACACCATTTTCTTTAGTTTATGGGGCAGAAGTTGTTCTACCTTTGGAGGTTGAAATCCCATCCTTAAGAGTTTCATTACATGGATTAATCACTGATGAGGATTATAGGGTTGCCCGACTTGATCAATTGGAATTGTTGGAGGAACATCAAACACAAGCTTATGAGCATTTGAAAGTGTATCAAAATAGAATTTCAAGGAATTACAAAAAGCATATCAAATGTAGAACCTTTCAAGTGGGGGACTTAGTGTTAAGATAAAACCCTAAAAACTAAGAAGATAGAGAAAAGAAAGGAAAATGGGAGGTAAATTGTCTTGGACCTTTTTTAATTACTTCCTCTTTTGGAACGGGGACCTACAAGCTAGCTAATTGTGAGGGTGATGAGTTGCAAGAACCTATTAACAACATCCATTTAAAGAGGTTTCATACCTGATCAGATGAAAGAGTGTAGGAAGAAAGTGTATCAAACGAGTGTGTATCTGATGAATTCAACATCATTCTTTTTACATGAGAAAATTTTACAATCCAAAAATGAGAAAAGTTCAAAATCCAAAAAAATGAGAAAGATCAAAAGTTCAAAAATAATGGAAAAGTAGAAAAGCATAAAAAGGAGAAAATTGAGCTTGAAGAAAGAAAAAATATTCAAATATCAAAAAATGGTTGTCTTGGTGAAAACCTAGAAAATAGGCACCTTGATGATATCAAAAAAATTGAAAAACAAAAATTTTAAAAAAGAAAAGTGCCTTGGTAAAAACCTAGCAATAGGCACCTTGGCAGAAAAAAAAAAAAAAAAAAAAAAGAGAAAAAGAAATAAACCTCAAAAGGTGAAAACCTGGCAATCAGAAACTTTTTGATCCCTTAGGTCTTTCCTAGTTGTATTTGTACATATTTCCTTTTCTTCATCCCATTCGTATATCCTCATTGTATCCGTCATTTGTGTATAGTCATAATAATGTTTCTAAGCTGCATTGTCACATACTAGGTTTCATTTGCCCAAGATTCACATAGTCACATTTATCACTTGGGGGGGAAGAATTGGTTTGATACAAATGGATTTAATAAGTGCTACTTTTGGTTATACATCAGAGGGAATTTTCAAAGCTTCAGAGGAGAGATATTGTTGAACGTTTGATGGATATCATTGTTCAAATCAAGCATTCGATCTTGCAACTTGATCCTTGAACTTCATGACTTTATTATCAAGACTAAAAATTGACAAAACCTAAATGATCAGAATATTTGGAAATTCTATTGAAAATATTTATACAATACAAAACACTTGAAGCTTTTGATGATATTCATTGCATTTTGTCATGTCTTTTTAGCTAATCAATGATGTTTCAACTAGATTGGCAATGATGAAGACATGATATTTTCTTGACTTTGAGCGACTCTTTTGAGGAAGATCCACAAGCTTATGTGAATTCATCTAAGGACATGGTCATCAAAGAACCATCGAGGACTTTCATATAGGAAGGAGGGTTAGCCTTTGTTTGTTTACACAAATGGATACCTTGGCTATTTAGATCTTCCATATCTTAATACCAAAATCCACTTGCAACATTGAATCCAATGAAACCGGTATGCATACTCCCATAGTTGATTATTCAATTAGTGAGGGTTGTACTAATTTCTAAATGGTTACCAAAGTGATGAAAGCGGTATTCATATCATCATGATGTGGTTAGTGATGATTGTACTTGCTCCTAGTTCCACAATGCTCAATGATGAAAATATATCTCTATTGCATTTATTTCGCAAAAAGATAGTGACAGTTAGTTGCATTACATATTGCAATTTCATGTTAGATTAATTTCATGTTTAAAGGGTTTTCCAAGTTCAAGGGGGTTAATCAATTTTGGGGGTTCAATGTCAATTATCTTGTTTCAAATCAATGATGTGAGATTATCTGTTGCATTGCATTGCATTCATTACATTAATCATTATTCATTATCTTTTATATCAAGAGATAAGAGAAAAACAAAAGATTCATAAAAGCATTAATCATTATCCATTATGCATCCATTTAAAAAGTGCATTTCATATAAGTTGCATACATAAAAAAAACTCAAAAAGATAGTTGCATTTATTTTACTATTGCATTGCATAAACCAATACATTCCTCATAAATAAAAAACATATAGTAGTAACTGCATAATCATTTACATCCATTTATCTATGTCATATATAAGATACTACATCCTTTAGCATATAAAAGAAAATGCATCATAGAAAGCATATAGATTTGCATATAAAGAAATCTCACATCAACATCGTAACAACATCATGAGAATCAAAGAGCATCATAAATAAATGTCCATCAAAATGTCCATAAATATTTGTATATCAAGTTACATAAAAAAAAAATATCCATCATCAGATTCCTAATCAAATCATACATATGATACATCAATACATATCCTAAAGATCAATATCAAAGTTATATCTAATCAAGACCTAGTAGGGACACTTGATCCATCACTGGTCCCAAAACCTAATCCACCTATATCTCCTGGACCGTCTGGACCCCTGTCTAATCTATTTATGGTCCTAGGAGGAACCTAATTGCTAGATGCACCCTGACTCATCTGTTCCATCCTGATCATAAAAGTATGCATCATAACACTAATCTGAGCCACCTAAGATGACACCGCCGAGAAACTAATCTATAGGCTCTAGATATCCTGCTTCACTCTGCTAGGTGGAGGTGGTTGTATTGGACCTATGGGAGCTACACTAACCTGTGGCTATATGATAGGAACAATTTTTGGTACCTGTTGTGCATGAACCTAAACCTGTGCCCCAAAAACCTATCTGGCATGATCAAGGTGTGCCTATCTGGCATCCCTCTGTTGCTGATGTCCCCATGTTTTAGCTGGTATGGGAGGAACCACCTATCTATCTCTAGGAACATACCCACCACCTCTAGATCTATCATTCTCACCCCACATCTGATGTCCCATATGTCCTCTACCTAAATCTCTAGGAGCTCTTAGTACCCTATGAGATCTTGGTACCCTAGGAGCTCTCAGAACTCTAGGAGCTTGTTGTCCTTTCTCTACTCTCCGACCACCTCCACCTCGACCACCATCTCTACCATCATCATCATTAGATGTCTAATCCACATCAGGGATAGGCTCTACCAGATCTATGTATCTCATGAATTTGTTCCTAGAAAACCACTCTTTGTACTCTGCAAACATTCGAGCATCAGCAACATAGTCTAACATCTCCCATCGGATGAATCCTAATCTATCAATATCAGTAAAAGAAAACTCATAGTCAACCTGAGATTCCCACATGGATCGCTATGTCTATACATGTGCATATAATTCCATACCCTACGACATATCATGTACCCTTCCATACTATCGTATAACTCTCATAATGCAAAATTTCTCAATCAAAAGTGGTGATCGACCAATCATCCATCGAGGGGAGAAAATATAAGGTATCTCATCATCATCCTCTCTCCAGCCCTTGCAACCAAGGTAAGGTCTCCAGATGACCTGATCTATGTCATCTATCATCCTCTGCTAGTACTCAACCTTGCCTTGATGATGATAGACATTCATGCCATCATATAGGAATGGATACGATCATCCTCAACCCCACACTCAAGATGTAATAGGTCTTGTGACTGGGATGTGCTCCCAGGTCCATAACTATAATAATATCACTCCTGTCGATATGTCTGTGCTCCCTTGATACACAACCTCGTGTAAATCATGATATAAATGTACAAGCACATAGGAACCCCAATCAAATCTCTGAGGATGTGCAAGTAAGTCCTCTAGGATTTGGCCCCATCTGACTATGAATCTGTGACCTCGTCTATCAGGAAGGAGTAAACCATCGATCACTGCACCTAACACAACATGAAAATTAGGGAATGATACAAACTGCACCCATGTAATGGTATCATCTCTGATCGATAGATCTACAAAGACCTATCTGCAAGCACTGCCATCATATACCTGATCATAGTAAACGCTATCTCCTCAGGTAGGGATGCATAACAATCAGTATACATCCTTGGGTTTGATAGTCATCTCATCGAGGGGTAAGTGGAAAGTATTATGGTCAGTGTGCCAATGCTCTACCATAGCTGTGAGTAATCCCCAGTTCATCTGAAACCAAGGTATATCAAGGAGAAAGTACAAACTATATTTCTTAATCACGCATGTCTCGGGTCTCATCAGATCATCCACTAAATCAAGAAACCATGATGGAAGGCTTCGTACATACAACTTATGGAACCATACATGTTTTACAATCAAGTGAATCATATCAGTATCTTCATATCAGTGGATCATTTCAATTCAATCAACAATAATCAAATCAATCCTTTGCTCTTTTTTAGCGCATCAACGAATTGTTTCTAACTCTAGATCTTGAGAATGGATCAATATATCAGTTATCCTATCAATCAATTTTCTATCCAATCAGATTGACATATCAAACATCCATTTATGTGATCATTCTAATATCCTAAACACTTTGGTAGCATTACTAAACACACCTATCTATCTTTGAAATCAATTCGGTAATCGAGACATTTAATCAAAACCAGTTCGTTCTTTTTGAAATCAGGATTTTAACAAATTTTCTTGCAAGCGTCACTTCACAGAGTGTACACATCATTTCATGCTTAAGCATCATTTTATCAATCATAGGCTTGAATTGACTTATCGGATGCAGTATTTTTCCTTATACGTGTTATTTTCCCTTTGTAGGTGGTATTTCAATTATCCTAAGCGACATTTAACTAGTTTTGCCCTAGGGTTTCTTAAGTGGTATTTTATCTATCATAAGAAGGATTTAACCTAACCTATACGTGGTATTTCAATATGAATATTCATCATTTAACTACATGGATGCGGCATTTGGCACTGCTAGGCAACATTTAAACTATCCTACACGACATTCAGCCTAAAATTGCCCTATAATACCCTAGTAAGTGTAATTAAAAGCATTAAATGCAGTCGTACAAAAGTAGTAAATGCACAAAGAGGTTCAAAACCACTTACCATAGGTCCATAGTCTGTTGGTCTCTAATATCTGCGCCCTCACTCGAACTGATGCTCTCGAATGGGGACCACCATTGTTAGAAATCTCAAGAGAATCATAGCAAAATCTCAATAGTAAAAAGTGAAAATGAATAGAAAAATGGATTTCTTAACCTATTTATACTATTTGACCTAATTTTGAAGAGATTTTTTGACCCTGTTAAACCTAATTTACATTTTCTTCGCACTGGGGCATGTTTTGTTGCCAGGATCATCATCATTGTTTTCAGAAATGAAAACATATTGGATCTATTTTTTTATCAGTATCATCATCTTTTGCTTCCAGGCATCAATCTATTTTCATTTCTGAGGGGGCATGATCACAATATCAAATCAGGATTTGCATCAAACATCAATCAAATCTGGGGCATTGAAATTTCAAACATCATCAGTGGGACATTCTGCACCTTATCAAATTAGTTTCACATCAGGATCTTTGCATCAGGGTTATCAAATCAAGTTTTGCATCTAGGATCAAGTTATCATTGAATCGGGTTTTTTATCAATCAATCAATCAGGTAGTGAATCATTGATCGGGACATTCAATTTTATTTGAATCAATGCACTTTGCACATCAATTCAAAGAGGGGTATTTGTAGACACCTAAAATTGGACAGGTGTTCTCTAATCAAGCAAATCTAAAAATCTCAGGAAATTGCTCCAAACTTCATCAAAATGGACCAAATCAATTCAAATGGACATTTATTAAATCAAATTAGGATAAAATCAATCAAATCAAAGGATTAATTAATAAATGACATCAAATGATTAAATACAAGCCTAAAGGGATTAATCAAACTATATAATTGATTTTAATCAATTAATTGTATAGTTTAAATCAAAAATCAAATCCAACATATTCCCCTACATGGCTAATTTAATTAATTGATTGAATTAATAAATCTTAACATCTTTCAACATGAATTTGAGGAACCAATGAGAATTGAGAAAGAAAATAAAATGAATCACTCCAAATTTTGCATCTCCACCACTCATTTGACCCTTTTGCATCTCTATCACTCAATTTGTCTCTTTGTCCTAACCTTTGAGACAAGCATTTAAATTTCCCCCCAATTTGAAACCCTTTGAAATCCTTTCACTCAACCAAGGCTAAACCATGATCAATTGACTCCACCCCTACACTTGGGAAAATCCTATAAACAAAAGCCAATTTGCAAGCATAAAGAAATCCTAGACATTTGAATGCAAAACATCCATACTATAGACATTTTGAGATCAATTGAGAGAATTTTCAAAGCAATTTGAGAAAAAGAAAAGCATAATTTGAGAGAATTTGAGTGAATTTTTGAGGCAATTCGAGAGAATTTTTGAACTATATAGGCATATCAATATCATTTTCTCATTATAAGACTGTCACTATTAGAGATTAAGGCTGAGAGCTCTATTAGCATGCTTAGTTAGAGATCCATGGGATGATTAAGGATTTACTTTCAATTCTTAGCTTAAATTATTAATGTTTTTCCATAGAATTGTTAGTAAATAAACTAATCTCATGAAGGTGTAAAAATCTCACACACAAGCATCTCAAGTTCCTCAAATCTGGCATCCTTAGCTATCTTCTTTCCCACAGTTTAGAATAATATTTTCCAACTCTTGGTATTTTGAACCGACTTGTTAATTATACTAGCATGTACACAAGACCAAGAATTAAACTGATTAATAATCTGCACAGCCTCTCTAATAGTCTCATCCTCAAGAAATCTGACACTAATTGAAAATTTATGATTGTGATTTACCTCCCTTGAAGATCCAGAAATAACACCAATAAATGCAATGATGGGGTGATGATAGGAAAGGGTGTAAGGGACCACTCTAACCAATGCCCCCTCCTTATTCTTTATGAATTCAAAATATTTCTTATGGGCATATAATATATCCAATCTATAGTAGACCCTTTTCCCAACTTTTTGAAAGTTACACCATGTATACCATACAACTGGATGATTCTCTTTGTTACCTACCAAGGGGTCAACAATGCACAGTTTGTTGATCAATTTATTCCAAAAAAATTGCTCTTCCCCTTTCCATTCAAACCTATTACCTCCCTTCTTGTCCTAAGCCTACTCTATCATATTAAAATCTCCCCCATAATCCAAGGGACGTCCTCCAACTTACATAACCATTTCCATACTTCAATTCTCTCCCTTATCTCATTAGGGGCATTTACTGAGCATATGCCAAATTCCTTATCCCCATCTACTGACAAAAAATTTCCATTTAGTGCCAATAAGAATAGCAGTTCCACCTCTTCCTTTGTCATGATTGGTGGTGAAGTATCTAGCCTCTTTCCAGATACATTTTAGATTGATATCAAGCTCTAAATGTATAGTTTTGAGCTCTTGCAGTAGTAAAATATCAATTCCTCTATTCATGTTCAAAAATCTTTTTATGATATACCTCCTATCTGGGGATTCTAGCCCTCTCACATTCCATGATGCTACTTTTGACTCCATGGCTCATTAATGGGAGTTATCTATGGGAGTGTTGAATCCCTTGTAGCACTTTGGTAAATGGCCTCTACTATTTAGAGAGTCTTTCTAACTATTTGTGGAGCATGGGGGTCTACCCCTTTTTCTTTTTGGTTTGAATTCAAATGATTCCTCTTCTTCCAATGGGGGTTTTGGTAACTTTTTATCAATAAGGATTTTCTTTTTAGACCCCTTTTTTCTCTTCCTTGGTGAGGACTAAATTTTCCACCCTTTCACAATATCCACCTCACTACTATTTCAAAAATGTCCTTGAGGGAGCTCTATCAATATTTTGAGCCGTAAGAAAAATGGCTACACCCCTTAACCTAGCCTTTTCCTTGCAAATACTTTCAAACATTTTGGAATTAGGAGCAACAAAAAATCTAACAGGCGTAGAGCCCTTACCTCCTCCTCCATCTCCGTCAATAGGGTACACATAAGGGACCGGTTGAGGTTGAGAGACAAAGAAAGCCCCTTCTAGTAGAGTCCAACCACCATCTTATGCTTGTTTGAAATTCTTTCTAGCCTCCGCCACACCAGATTGTCCCAGAGACTCTTTGTCAACGATTGCATCATAACCACTTTTATTTCCATTACCATACATGTCAGTGCCAAAATTAATGATGGTACGAGGGCGGCCTCACGCCCCCGATCGAGTGACCGGTCGCAAGCGCAGGGTCATCCTCGCAGTAGGAAAACTTAACTACAACCCAAGTTGCGAGAAAAACCCCCGAGCTTTCCAGATCCATTTTCACTTCAAGAATCTTAGATTTTAGAAGATAAATAATTTAAAATCTAAATTATATATTTTACATATTCTTATAA
>MU227181.1:1196617-1220707 GCA_018584345.1 Thuja plicata
TCCGGAAGTTGGGTCACCTGAAATAGCAGAAAATAATTTTACTTCAAAATTTTCGGGTTTCAAAAGTTATTTTGAGCCGACTTTGATGTATTAAAATGAAAAATAAAATAATTCTAAGTTTGGTCGGCCCTAAGGGCTAAATTTCTGGAACCTTCTCGGGCGGTGGAAATTGCCTATATAAAGAAGGCCCGTAGTGTTGTCTTAGGCAGTTCGGGACAGTTATGGGTAGATCTGGGTAATAATTCGAGGCTTTGTCCTACAGAATATTGTAAGGGGAATGCCCATGTGGCTTTGCATATTGTAATTCTGAAAGTTTGTAATTCTGCATTTGTGGAGATAATAAGAAGTCCATTTTCTGTTCTTGCAAATTGTTGTTGCTTCTCTATTTCTATTATGTGTTTGTGGTATTAAGGGGAGCACCCTTCATCACTTATTAAGGCTTGGTGACTAAGGAGTCTCATGATATCTGATCATTTTTACTAACCATGATTTCCTTAGGAGACTCAATGACAACCATAAGATCACCTTTGCATCGACGGTCTCCGCAAAATCTCATAAACTTTGCTGACCTTTTGAATTTCTTTGGAGACTTAGCGACTAAGCACATAATGCCTCGGCCTATTCACTGCCATGTGTCACTCTATCATTTTTTTATGACCACCTCAGCCATGAATTCCACCCTATCACTATTTTGATCCTTGCAAATCTGCCACATGGCCTTCACATGTCATCTTCTGCAAGTTGGATCTCGATCACCCTAGCTTTGACTCCAGCTTAACCTTGATTAACTGAAATCCTTAAATCGCTGAGTTGCTGAAATATTTGGTTGACCCTAGGTTTATTACAAGACTTGGCGACTAAAGGATCTTAAGTCGACTCATCTTCAAACTCAGGTCACCTCTGAAGTTATGAATACACTCAATCACGAGATCTCTGAACCATTTTCTAATTGAGGGTTATGTTGGGAGACTTAGCGACTACCGTAAGATCAGATCTCGATCGGATGATCAGTGTTAAGTCTTGATAACCAGAGAGGATATTCCTTTTCTTTGGAAGACTTCACGACAAAGGCAATCTCGTGATTGCTGAATGATATGGAATATTCCTTTTCCCTTGTGCGAATAAGCAACTAAAGGGAAAACTAAAATGTGCACATGAATTAAAAGAACTTAAGTCGCTTGGAAAAGGTAATGAAGGAATAGAAGAGGCTGTAGACCAACTAGGGTTTATACCAAATTTGTATAGGGTTTTCAACACTTAGGCCTTCTTTCATGAATTAGGGTAAAACAGAGGGCTTAGAAAATTATAGAGAGAAAGATTAAGACCATGAAATAATGCAGAATCCTACAAGCTAGGCTCTACCCTTGTGGGAGCCACATTTTCTCCACTTATAGCCACAATTCACATGTAATGGGAAATTTTGGGTAATAGGAAAATTTAATTAGAAGATCTAGGGCAAAGATCAAGCGGTTAAACCGAATTATGAGAGTTCCAAAAAAAGTTACAAGTTTCGAGGTAAAAGTGAAATGGTTTATCGAGTTGATAAATATGAAGAAGATGATCGAACAACTGAGTGTAAATGGAGGAAAATCAAATTAAGGAGATTAAGAGGCAAAAATATGTCTATATAAAGGATGAGGAATACACACAGTGTAATGCTGCTAGAAAATTGAATAGAGAAACAAAAAAATAAGAAGCTGAAGAACAACATTTACCAATCAGAATAAAGCAAGAAAGATTGAAGAATCTACAGTTTGAGAAAGAGATAAATGGAGTATGTGATGCCAGTATTCAATTGAGCATAAAGGAGCTAATACAAGCAAAGGTAGTTTCTATATTTACAGATCAAAGTTTACTGTTGCTTATTAATATTTGTAATAGAGAAATCTCTTAACTGAGTGGATTTAACCATCCTATTTGTAAAAAATAGACTTAGGTGACATTCCAAAAGAGTCTTTAAAGAACTCTAACAAGGTCACTCCTAACAGGGTGAAGATCTTAACAGATCTGAGGTAAATCCCCTAACAGGGTCACATTTAGCAAATGTGTTTGTAATCTTTAACAGGATAAGTTCTTAACCGAGCATACTTCAGAAGGGTACATTTTCATTGTGGGTTACAATTCCCACAAATATTTTTCTCAAATTGGGTTTCCTTGTTAAATATTATGCCAACCGAGTTATATCTTATGATTATATGGTTAATCTGATGTTGCTAAGTTTGAATGATTGATTTACATATATTCCTTTTCCCTTGTGTGACTAAGCGACTAAAGGATAAACTAAAATGCACACATGACTTAAAATAACTTAAGTCACTTGGAAAAGGTAATGAAGGAATAGAAGAGGCCATGGACCAACTAGGTTTTATACCAAATTTGTATAGGGTTTTCAATACTTAGGCCTTCTTTCATGAATTAGGGTAAAATAGAGGGATTAGAAAATTACAGAGAGAAAGATTAAGACAAGGAAATAATGTAGAATCGTACAAGCTGGGCTCTACCCTTGTGGGAGCCACATTTTCTCCACTTGTAGCTAGAATTCACATGTAATGGGAAATTTTGGGTAACATTCTTGGCGATTTCTATTGGATGTCATCCTGCTAGACATCAAAAACCAGTGGTCTTAACATTTATTGCGCATGGAGTCATCTTTAAGCACATGAAACCTCTTTTCTGGGAGAAATGGATTGAAACCAAGAGGAGGAACTACTAACTATGCATGAGCACTTCAAGGAAAGCAGGAAACTAAACCTAGTGTGAAGATGGAAAAAGGGATCTCCACTACTTTGTTGTGAAGGGTGAAAAAGGGGATGTGTGTTTTAATGTTAATTCCCTTAATTCCATTAAACCTACTTTACATTTAATTGAAGTTTGTATTGAAATGTGTATTAAGAGGAAAATAAGACGTTCCACCTTTATCCTCAAATGCACAAATGAAAGATCCAAGTTGATCAACCCAAAAGAGGGATTAATGCACAAGTGAATCAACCATTTGGAAATGAAAACAAAGAGGGAGATCTTAAATTCTATTCATTGACAATGTAGATATGATATATTGTAGTAATTGAAAAGAATGAGAAGAAGACCCAACCTTAAAGTGTTGCAGATCTAGAAAATGCTTTTTTCTGAGGTTTGTAGACTGTTTGTGGAAAATCCAAAGGATGACCCGAAACAGAAATGCAGAGATGAAAAAAACTCATAAATCTTTTTTCAATCCAACACTGTCTTGTGAAAATGATTGACCTTGACCCACAAATGTCACCCCTGACCCAATAATCTCGACCCTGACCTGTACAACCTCGACAAAAAATCTGTTCACGAAGCCTGAAAGAAAGCCGAAAAGGGTATCCAGATCTGAGTCCAAACCCGTAGTCCCAAACCTGTACCTGCAAGAAAAAGAGGTTTGTTTGTTGTGGGGGAGGGGTTTGCCTTGGTCAAACCCCAATTTTTGAATTAACCTTATAATTGGATTGAAATTTCATAAATGTAAACAAAGTAAATGCACAAATTCACTTTGCTTGTACAAGTCCTTGTGGCAAATTTGAATCCATGGATCCACAAGTATGCACCAAAGTGTGGAATGTGGAATGTAGGATGTCTTCAATCTCTTTCTTGTAGATCTCCAACACCAAGTCTTGAATGGGTTCTTGAATTGGAAGAGGCTTGGAAGAAGGCGGATGGAGAGATCACCAAAAGGGCACTATGTGGCTTGAATCCTTTAATGGCCTCCAATGGATCTCCTTCATGAAAATGGATGCTTGAGTGCTTGAGAATGGATGGAAGCGCGATTCAAATATTTCTCCTTAGCTTGCTTGAATTTCACTTGAGGATATTTGAGAATGCTCCTTATATTGATTTGATCGCTTGATCACCCTTATTTTTCACTTGATCATCGTTAGAGAAAATGAGAGGAGAAGGCTTCCTTTTATATGAAACTAGGGCACAATCTTCTAAGGAGGCCAACATAGGAGAATTAAATCCTAATTGGACCCATTCCCTTAGAAGTGGACCTATGTTAAATATAATTTTGGAACCACCACTTCGGAACCCGAAACAACCGACCCAGAAGTGGGAAATAACTTTTGCAAATACCGACTTTCAGAAACTGTGGGACCCTGAGATTTAAACCCTGGGTCAAGGTTGAGGTTGACCTTGACCTAGGTCAGGGTCAAGGTTGAGATTGACCTAGGTCAAGGTCAAGGTTGACCTTGACCTAGGTTAGGGTTGAGGTTGACATAGATCCAAAAGGTCGACCCTGACCCTGAGGTCAAAGATCTCAGATATGCAGTCCAGGATGCAAAAATCAGGTTGGAAAGAAGTGGAAGTAGGGGTAGAACAGGGGGAAAGCCAGGTCTAGATCAGAAACCCATTCAAGGTGCTTGATATGACCCCAAACCACTTACTTGGAAGGATAAACCAGTCTACCATGGAAGTGCTTCCATTTTCTGACTATATATTTAGCCCCCACTTTAGCAAGAGTATGGACTCAACGCAAACTCTTGGTAAATGAAATCATAGAGAAAAGACAATCTTATTGGAATAAAGAGGGACAAAGAAATCCTCAAGCCCCCAAGGGACTTAAGTCTTTATCAACCCTAAGATCATGATAAGAGAGACACCACTTTAAAAATAGAAAAAGAGAGAGGGTGTGATTATCTTTCCCAATGAGAACTTATGTCCCATTGTGAACCAAACAAGAAAACAACATAACTGGAAAGATGGAGTTGAACTGCCTAGTGAATGTGGCTACTCACTAGTCAACCCATCAGGGAGATCCATTCTTAAAAGGATTAAAAACATTGTAAATTGAAAACTGGCGGGATCAAGGGATCCATGTAATTTTAAACTAGAGGGATCAAGAGATCCTAAAAAGTAAAATGACCATGCTTTAAGGATTAGTTTTAATCCATAAAGGGAAAAAAATTATAAGTCTTGAAAACTATTTTGATCATGCGTGTGTGCAAAAAGTGAGTAGAGTGTATGCCCCCATGTTAAATTCATTTCTAACACTTTAACAGGAGAAATGGTTTTAACGAAAACATAAACAACTCTACGGATTACGTTTCCACTACGAGATGCCCCCAAACAAAGACAACTCAAGGGAAATAAAACATAAACATACATAAGAACACAGAAGGGATCTACCTACTGTGGGGTTAGTATGATCATAAGATAACATGTACATATAAATATGATATTATTGCAAATGAATTGACATCATTCCCCAAAGAAAGTAGAACTACAATCACAATGGAGGAAAGAAAACTTAAGGGTTATGAAGAAGAATATTTTCGGACCACAACTTGGAGACCAAAAAAGAATTCGTGCTACCATGTCATAGATCCAAGTAGATTATACAAGGAAAACATTTATGAACAATAGCACAAGTACAACATAACATGAAACAACATATAGAAGCATAACGATACATATAGAGGAATTGCACAACATGGTTGATTCCTTTATCACCTTGCACCAATGAAGTAGCAAGGATCATATAAAAGAGTCTAAAAAACATTTAGCAAATACATTACGGGAGAAGCACAACACAACATGCAAACACAAAAAGGGCTACCATAAAAGATAAGCCAATCAAGCACATTGCTGACCCTCCCCATCTTGGTTTATGTTATCGATGGAAGGTGGGAAAATTGCAAGAGGGACTATATCCAATACAATAGGAATGATAGCTAGTTCCAAACAAAGATCCTCTTGAGAATCACAATGCTCAATACTAGGTGTAATTGTTAACTGAGTTGAAAGCATATGAGGTAGATCAATATCAATATCAATTGTCTCATATTCATCACTAAGATCAATAGGATAATCAAGAGTGTCCTCCTCATCAAGGTTGATTGAAATTGGATCTAAGATGCAAATAGGATCATCATACTCATTCATCTTAACATCTTTGTGAATATCAACATCTAACGCATCAGGCATGAGTTGATCAAAACAAGGTAAGGAGTTATGAATAACAAAAACATGAGATCTAGCCTTAGATCTATGCTTCTTATGATTTTCATTAGCAGATTTGTTACATTTTGCTTTGGTTGGCATATTTTGAGAACTAGGAGGAATGAAAATAGGTTCCTTCATAGATTCTATGGGAGGATTCTCAATAGGTTGTAATGAAACATTAGAAGTTTGATTAGTAGAATTAGAAGTAATTGATAAAGGAGGCATGGAAGGAGTAGGCAAAGGTCTATGGTTAGGATCTATCTGAGGCATGCTTATCTCAGCAATTTTGTGATGTTTGTAAGCTTGGTATGAGTGAAAGAGATGATCAAGGCGAGGACATGAATTTGGTAATGAAGGCCAAAAGAAATCGAGAGCAGCATAATCTCTAGGCCTAGAAGATTGATACAAACTATGATTAATCACTTTTACTTCTCCATTATGAATGAACTTAAGACATTTATGAATGGGAGAAGCGATAGCATGCATAGAAGTTATCCAAGGTAAACCAAATTTGATTTGAAATTGATCAGAAGTAGGAATAATGATGAAGGTAGTATCTACAACTTTATCACAAAGTTCAACAGGTAAGTTAATAGAACCAAGTGAAGGTTAAAGAAAACCATTACATGTTTGGATCCATGCATCAGATGGATCATACAAATCACGTTATAGTCCTTTCATAAAAATATTTTCTCAGTAATTACATTTATTAGAGATGTGGGATCAACTAGACAACCTTAGAGATGTGGGATCAACTATACAACCACGAGTATGTATCTTAGCAATCCTAGCATAGATATAAAGGGGACCATCGGGAGCCTTAATAATTTCAGAATCATCAAAGGTAATTAAAAGTTCCCTAGGTTGCTTATCCTTAGTTTGTTTTTGAGGTTTAGGTAGAATTGGAAGTGAAAGTGAAGGTGAAGGATCTTGAAAAATAGGTTGATACTTAACAACACCCTCCACATAATTCACAATGCGATTAAGATCATCCATCTTTGAATCGTAAACAATATCCACAGAAGATGGTTGAGCTATAGTATTAGTATCATGTGTAGGTAAAGGATTCGTATAGATTTGAAGGTTTTTCTTAGGAGGAGAAACAGATTTATTCCCATTACCATAAAAATTATCAACAGTCAAAGCCTTGGAATCACTTAAATCTTGAATTTTATGCTTTAGAGAGTAACATTTTTCAGTATCATGACCATTCTGGTGATGGTATTGACAGAAAGCTTTAGAATCAAAAGATTTTGAAGCTATCATGGTGGGAAGAAGAGGTTGAAAAAGGAGACAACATAATCATACTAGCACTTAACAACCTACTCATTATAGAATACAAAGTTTCAGAGAGAGGAGTAAATGTATGATTCATATGGAAAGCAATGGATGCAGAAGTGGCATTGTTGGATGTAACCACCACTTGATCAACAACTGCATTAATTTGTTTATTAATCTTGACATAGTTGTTAGGTTTCTAAAATTTATTAGGATTAGGAGCATCGTCACTCTTATCAACTGGAACAGGAGCTATTGGAGTGTTGCTCTCAAACTGACTCACTTGTAATTGATAATGGTGAAGTGCTGCACATAGTCGTTGAAAGGAAGTAAATTTAGTAAGCAGAATCTCATCTCTAATATCCTTTTGTAAGTTTGAAATAAACATATGTTGAATATCAATATCAGGAACAGGATAGGAAATCTAAGCATACAAATGCTTAAATATGCCAATAAAATCAGTCAATTTTTCCTTAATGTTTTGTTTACAATGCATTAAATTAGATAAGGACACTTGTGGACCAATGTTATTTTGAAATTGTTGAATGAAGGCATTAGAAAGTTTGGGAAAATAATCAATGGAATAAGGAGGTAAAGAACAATACCATTGTAAAGCCTTATCTCAAAAAGTTCTAGAAAAAAATTTAGCTAAAATCCTATGGTCATGAGCATAATCACTACAAAGGATTTGGAATATTTTAACATGAGTAATAGGATCACCTTTACCATTGTAATTCTCAAGACGAGGCATATCGGCTGCTGAGAGATAGTAGAATGAATGATGTTTAGGGATAAAGGACTACCCATGTCACATGTAGGAATGCAAAATTTGGATTGAGTTAAAGGTGCAAGTTGTTGTTATAAAGATGACATAGTTTGAGCCAAACTAATAATTGTGGAAACATTAGAGGAAACAGGTGGCATAGAAATATTAGGAACACTAGGGAAAGTGTAAGAGGTGGCAGGAATTGAAGACACAACTGGTGGAACATTAGGAACCACAGTTGGAAGAGGATTAGAATAAGTGAAAGGCATGCTATGATATGAAGGTTGAGAGGTAGGTAAAGATACCAGTGGAGCACTCACGGGAATAGATGCAGTTCAGAGAGATGTGGTCATTAAAGGAGGAGTATAAGTAGGAATGCTAGGTAAGGGAATAGAAGAAGGTCCTACACTAGTGACAATAGGTGTGAATCGTAACTCTTGAGCTTCTTGGGCTAAATATTTAACATTTGAATGCACAAGATGAGTAAGCCCATGCAAGAAATTAATAGCTTGATCATTATCACAGATAAATCTCTTAAGGGCCTCTATAGCTTGGATGGAATCTTGATTATGGTTTTTCTTGGATAAGCCAATTTCCCATTTTATCAAGTTTGGTTGAAAGTTTTTGCACTTGTTAAGGAGGAACTCTTAAAGCATCATCTTCATCATGAGATGAGTGAGAAGAGTTATGTTCCATAGAAGGATTGGAATCATGAGTTATAAAATTATCATCCAGGATCCTAAGGAAAGGAGAGAAAGACTCAGGATCAAAGGAACCCATAAGTCTACGACTTCTTCTAACCGTGATACTATAAGTAGAACTAGAGGTGGTAAAGCTCATACACCAATGCAATGTAAATGAACAAACATAAGATTTTGATTTATTAATTTTAAATGTAATTGAAAGAACATGAAAGATCTAGCATAAAAATGTAAATCTAACACCCAAAAGAAAGAGTTGTTTATCGCGGGTTCACCAAAATGTGAAGATGGAAAAAGGGATCTCCACCACTTTTTTGTGAAGGGTGAAAAAGGGGATGTGTGTTTTAATGTTAATTCCCTTAATTCCGTTAAACCTACTTTACATTTAATTGAATTTTGTATTGAAATGTGTATTAAGAGGAAAATAAGATGTTCCACCTTTATCCTCAAATGCACAAATGAAAGATCCAAGTTGATCAACCCAAAAGAGGGATTAATGCACAAGTGAATCAACCATTTGGAAATTAAAACAAAGAGGGAGATCTTAAATTCTGTTAATTGACAATGTAGATATGATATATTGCAGTAATTGAAAAGAATGAGAAGAAGACCCAACCTTAAAGTGTTGTAGATCCAGAAAATGTTGTTTTCTGAGGTCTGTAGACTATTTCTGGAAAATCCAAAGGATGACCCAGAACAGACACACAGAGACGAACAAAACCCATAAATATTTTTCCGATCCGAGACTGTCTTGTGAAAAAGGTTGATCTTGACCCACAAATGTCACCCCTGACCCAATAATCTTGACCCTGACCTGCATAGCCTAGACAGAAAATCTATTCATGGAGCCTGAAAGAAAGCCGAAAAGGGTATCTAGATCTGAGTCCAAATCCACAGTCCCGAACCAATACCTGTAATAAAAATAGGTTTGTTTGTTGTGGGGGAGGGTTTTTCCTTGGTCAAACCCCCATTTTTGAATTAACCCTATAATTGGATTTAAATTGCATAAATGTAAACAAAGTAAATGCACAAATTCACCTTTCTTGTAAAAGTCCTTGTGGCAGATTTGAATCCGTGGATCCACAAGTATGCACCAAAGTGTGGAATATGGAATGTAGGATGTCTTCAATCTCTTTCTTGTAGATCTCCAACACCAAGTCTTGAATGGGTTCTTGAATTGGAAGAGGCTTGGAAGAAGGCAGATGGAGAGATCACCAAAAGGGCACTATGTGGCTTGAATCCTTCAATGGCCTCCAATGGATCTCATTCATGAAAATGGATGCTTGAGTGCTTGAGAATGGATGGAAGCTTTCTTCAAATATTTCTCCTTAGCTTTCTTTAACTTCACTTGAGGATATTTAAGAATGCTCCTTAGATTGATTCGATCGCTTGATCACCCTTATTTTTCACTTGATCATCGTTAGAGAAAATGAGAGGAGAAGGCTTCCTTTTATATGAAACTAGGGAACAATATTCTAAGGAGGCCAACATAGGAGAATTAAATCCTAATTGGACCAATGCCCCTAGAAGTGGACCTATGTTAAATATAATTTAGGAATCACCGCTTCGGAACCTAAAATAGTCGACCTAGAAGTAGGAAATAAATTTTGCAAAGACCGACATCCTAAAACTATGGGACTTTGAGATTTGAACCCTGGGTCAAGGTTGAGGTCAACCTTGACCTAGGTCAGGGTCAAGGTTGACATAGACCCAAAAGTTCAACCCTAACCCTGAGGTAAAAGATCTCAAATCTATAGTCCAGGATGCAAAAATTAGGTTGGAAAGAAGTGGAAGTAGGGGCAGAACAGGGGGAAAGCTAGGTCTAGATCAAGAACCCATTCAAGGTGCTTGATATGACCGCAAACCACTTACTTAGAAGGCTAAACTAGTCTACCATGGAAGTGCTTCTATTTTCTAACTATACACCTAGAAAGCAAGAAAAGTAGGAAATTAATTACAGAGAAGGACACACCTTGAAATAGGGCTTGAGATGGAAACCATTGATAATTGAAATGCATTATGTTCCTTGCACTCTATGATTACAAATGGTCCACCCCAAAAGGAATCAAACTTTGAATGTTTACCAGGCTTGGACTTATATTCATCCCATTTGAGGACAATATCTCCAACATTGAAATTTCTAGCTCTAGCCCTCTTATCAAAATTCTTCTTAGTTTGCATCTACTGGAAATCCATGGTTTGCATTGACTTGTTTCTGATCTCTTCTAGCTCCATGAGTTGAGAATACCTTACTTGTAAGGGATATCCTTCTTTGAATAGAACAAATTGTGTGGCAAGGTCCAATGGTGGTAACTCTATTGAAATAGATAATCTAGCCTCTTTTCCATAGACCAGTACATAAGGAGAATTCCCAATGATTTTCTTTAGGGTTATCCTATCTATCCATAAGGAAGACTTGAGCTTGGAATGCCAGTCTCTTTGATTTTCTTGTAAAGTCTTCTTGACAATTCTTATCAGGTTTTTATTTGTAGACTCTGCCAAGACATTACCCTGGGGGTAATAGTTGGAACTAGTATTCAGATAAATACCATTCTTGAGTGCCCATTTAGTCACTCTGAAGCCTGTGAATGCAAGTGCATTATTTGATATGATAGAATCTGGAGTGCCAAATCTATGAATGATGTCATTGTAAAATCTCAGGACAACACTCTCGTTGGCCTCTTTCAATGCGATAGCTTCTATCCATCTAGTAAAATAATCTATTGCAGTTATGATCCACTTATGTCTTGCACTAGATGGAGGATTAATTAGGCCTATACAATCAATGCCCCATTTCATGAAAGGTTTCTTTGTTCTGATTGGTTGGAGGGGCAAAGATGCAAGTTTTTCTTTTCCTGCAAACATGGCACACTTTATGCATTTTTTCACATGATCATGACTATCCTTGAAGATAGATAACCAATAGTATCCAACCCTCATGATCTTAAAAGTAGTGGTCCTGGGAGAAAAATGACCTCCATAAGGTCCATCATGAAACTCATTCAAGACACTTGTCACTTGATCTGAATCTATGCATCTTAAGAGGACACCATTATGAACCTTTCTAAAAAGAATCTCATCAATCAGCACAAAGGGGATAGATTGCAATCTATAATATCTTCTCTTGGATGAATCTAAATTTGTAGGGCATTCACCTATCTTTAAAAAATGAACCATGTTAGACAACCAACTTGCTTCCTTGGCATGTTCTTTTGTTGAATGCACAACCAGAGATGCACTCTCCTGTTCTAGATTTTTTGAATCTTTATCCCTGGCTAAATGATCACAAAAACCTCTTCCTCTGACCAGCTTAGTGATTTAGATATCAATGTCACACTCCATGACTTTAGTAATCCAACCAACTCTTTTTTCATTTAGATCCATAGAAAGAAAGAAGTCTTTGACACTAGGATGAGTAACTCTTAATTGTACCTTGTTGTGAGTCAATAGATATCTGAACTTTTTAAGGCTTTTCACCACAAAAAGTACATATTTCTCTAAAAAAGAGTATCTCTCTTCATACTCTTCTAGGCCTTTGCTAGAGAAAGTAATAGGCTGCTCCAATCCTTTAGAGTTCTCTTGAGTTAGTATTGCAAATATGGCATCAGGGCCTCCATAAGCATAAAGGATAAAATCCTTACTGAAATCAGGGTTCAACAAGTCAAGAGCCTCTGTTAGAGCTTTTTTGATGGCTTTAAAATTATCCCTCCCTTCCTTACTCCAGCTAAAAACTGAATTATTTTTTAGCATATTTGTTAAAGGCTTTAATAAATCTACAATATTAGGCAAGAAACGCCTAAAAAAATTTAATCCTTCGTATGAAAGATTGAAGGCTTTTCTTATGAGGTGGTAGAGGTAACTCTAGAATAGATGCAATCCTTTCAAGGTCCACTATAATTTCTTGTTTGGATACAATATATCCCAACATTTTTCCTTCATGGACTGCAAACACACATTTCTTGGGATTAAGGGAAATCCCAAACTCTCTACACCTTTCAAATATTTTCCTCAAATGTTTGATATGGTCTGTTGCATGTTTAGAATAAATAGTTATATCATCTAAATAGACCAGTACACATTTGAACATGAGGCTCTTAAAGGCCATATCCTTTCCTTTTGAAAAGTAGCACCTGTGTTTGACAAACCAAAAGGCATCTTTTGACAAGCCATGGTTCTCCATTTGGTTGTAAATGCGGTCTTATATTGATCTTCTTCATGAACCAGGATCTAATTGTACCCAAAATACCCATCCAATAGTGAGAAGCATTCTAATCTAGAAACACACTGTAAAATTTGTTCCATAGATGGAAATGGATGGTGATCCTTTAGGGATGCTCTATTTAGATCCCTAAAATCAACACACAACCTTAGCTCCCCATTCTTCTTCCTAACAGGAACAAGGTTGGAAACCCAACTAGTATGTTTTATGGGGTAAATAATACCACTTTCTATTAATTTGAGCACCTCTTTATGCATAAGTGGTTCAAGCTTGGGGTTGACAGGTCTTTGCTTCTGTCTTACTAGTTTGGCATTTGGTTCTAATTCAATTTTATGCTGAGAAAGTGTTGGGTTGAAACCTTTGAGTTCTTCATATTTCTAAGAAAATATATCACTGAATTCTTGAAACAATTGGACATAAGCTTGCTTCTCTAAATCAGTATTAATATTTCCCAATTTCAAGCTTTTACCTGGCCCCAGTCCTAGGTCGGTGCAATGTTCCTGTTGAACTATAGGCCAACCTTATTTTTTGTACTTGGTCATCTTTTTTGAAGATGAATTCCAGGGTGAAAAGTCCTTTTGGAATTTTATTTGATTTAATTTGTACCACTTGATCACCATAATTTTGCATCAATCTGTCTTGGTTATGCTTTGAAAAGACATCTTCTTCAAACAAGAACTGTAGAATTTGTTCATCATTGTCAAACACTTGCCAATTAACATCATTATCAGGAATAGAGGGCCTGAAAACTACTTTAATATGTTGTTGATCCTTTTGATTTGAAGTTTTTTTAGGAATATCATATTGGGATCCAACAACAGCTAATCTATCTGCATTCTAATTCAATCTTCTAGGGATTGCAATAATATTGAAAGTCTTGAAATATTCAATTGCATCCCAAACTCTATGCTTGTATGCCCTCATTGTATCACTTTTGGTTGCACTTATCCCTCTCACTTGGCTGACAACTAACTCACTGTCACCATAAACCTTTAAGGCTTTGACCCCTCTTTTTCTAGGCCACTCCAATCCATTCACTAGGCTCTCATATTTGTATGCACCCTAAAATGGTCGCCTAGACTTTGGGCCCCATTTCTCAACAATTATAGCACACAATATTTAGCAGTGTTGCTAGTACAAGAAAAGCCAAATCTAAAAGTTGTATAATACTTTTCCCTTTTTGGAGAGATTAGCATAGCACCACCACCATAGCCATGTCTTCTTCTAGCACCATCAAAGAATAGTTCCCAAACTTGGTTTCCCTGATCTTCTAACTCAGTATCTATTTTGAGAAGATTTGGCTCTTTAAATTCATTCTCTTGTACTAAATAGTTTCCCAAATCGGCATCCCAAATAACATTGGCTTGGGCCTTTGAGGCTCTTTCTGATTCTAAATCATCTAGATAGATATCAGGAATATCTTCTATCTTATTTTTTTTCATCTCTGATGATTGGGAAATCATTACTGTCAAGTGCAAGGCAGCTTGTATTGAGTATATTGGACACATAAGGTTCTATATGGTGTGCTGCCAATGATTCAGACTTGATAGTAACCTTAGTTCCATGTCTAGTATGGAAAAGCATGTGAGACCAGTCAGAAGAAAGATAGACTCCTATCTTGGCTGTAAAATCTCTTGATAAACATATGGAAAATAAGGCAGGGAGTTCTATGATGTATATGTCAAGTAGGATAGAAAAATTGGGGCTTGCATGGAGAATCAAGCTTGTGTCCTTGGCCAAACCTATGGTGTTTACTGAAGAACCATCAAGCTGGGTCACCTTCTTTTGGAAAGGTTCATATTTAAGTCCCAATTGGTCAGCTAATTTCTTTGGGCATGATAGAGCTAGTAGCCCCACTATCTACCATACAGTTTTGTACTAAAGATTTTCCAATAATTAATGAAATGTAAAAGGGAGGCAGTTTCAGATTTCTACCTTGTATGGCATCTGCCTTGGAGTTGTTATTTGAAGTCTCCTTATTTTGATCAGTGTTGACCAACACTAGTTTAGTAGCTTCCTTTGTAGACTGCTGAGGGATTACCTCTTTAGTCATTACTTTCTTCAATATTTGTGGTTGTCCTAGAATAGCCAAGGAG
Source organism: Thuja plicata (assembly GCA_018584345.1). Lineage (NCBI taxonomy): Eukaryota > Viridiplantae > Streptophyta > Pinopsida > Cupressales > Cupressaceae > Thuja > Thuja plicata. The sequence continues at coordinate 1,211,639 of MU227181.1, forward strand.
TCCCACATAGACATAGTGACATTTTCATTCTTCATGTTCTCTACAATGTTGAAAGGCAATGTCGTGTGTACTCTTTGGTGTGTCTTCACTATGAAAAGCTCAAATTCCTTGAGAAATTGGCCCTCATTGACTGGAATTATGGGAGTCTTCTTTAGTATGGTAGGAACATAAGGATGTGATGTATCTATAAATGTAGTATCTTTAACTCCATCTCTTGCTTGCTCTATGTCTTGAGATCTTCTCTTAGACTGAGTGTTGGCTGCTATGGTGGATTCACCATTTATTCCATTGAAGTCTTGCTACTCCCAATTGAAGAGAGCAGTCTCATTATATTGTGCTTCTTACTGAGGAACTGATTCATTAAAAGAAGCCTATGATTGAGTATGTGAGGCATTTTGAATGATCAATGCTTATTTCATCCACCCATTTGAGCATGTAGCTTGATTATGTGGTTGATTGCAAGGAAAACACCATTCATTGTCCAAGACTAGATTATTCTGACTTGGAACTATATCTCTTGTTGGATTTGCAAAACTAAGAGGTGTGGGATTGTAAGGTTGAAATGGCCTCTGATTGAAGCTCTGCCTTTGACCTTGGTAATTTCCTTGGTATGGTGGCATATTTTGTTGATAAGATGGTCCCTAATTTTGATATTTTTGGTTGGGAATTTGAGTTTGTGGATGAAAGGGTGGTCTATTCCCTTGATTCTTCTTCTTTAAATTGGTCAGCTCTTTGGTTAGATTTTGCAACAGATTTTTCATTTCTTGCTGACCACTTTGTAACAAGTTATTTGTTGCTTGTTGATCACTTTTCATTGCTTGCAGCTCTTGGGAAAATCCTGCTTTGGATTCCTCATAGCTAGTGTTGGCTTGAGGTGCTACTATAGTGGGTATGGGAGTATATGGGGGATACTCAAAGGCATATTTGGTTGAATATTGGGAAAAATAGGCATGGGCAGCCTTGGGGCTATCATGCCAGCTTGGATTAAACAGTTTTCATCCCTGATAACAATGTCAAAGGCCTGAGGCAATGAAGTACCTCCCATGGATTGAATCATGATAGAGATATTGCTATTCATACTTCTCAAGAAATATAAGAAGGCATGGTTAGCTGAAGGTCTTACTGAGATAGGAATTCTATTCTAGGTCTTAAGGAATCTATTATTAAATTCTATCATTTGTTCTTGAGGAGCTCTCTTAATGGTTGTTAACTGCTCGACAAGAGATAAATGATCTAATTCATCCTCAAAATATCTTCTTAATGATTCTCCTAATCTATCCCATGAATCAATGGAACAATAGCTAGAGTTATAAACCATTCTAAGGCCTTACCTTTGACTGAGGCTGCCAAAAGCTTGGTAGCCACATCTTCTTTTGTGATATGATACACACTGCATATGGTGGCTACATCTCTTATGTGTTCATATGCAGTTGTCTATCCTTCTCCTATGAAGTTAGGAAGACTCTTGAGTGCTGCCAAGGGCACATCATGATGTTGAGAAAATTTCAATGAACTTCCCTTATTGAATGGTACAAATTCAAACTGTCTGGGAATTGTAGGAGTTGTTATTTGCTAGGTAGCATCTGTGTGAGTTGTATTTGGCCTAGGTAGTGGACCTGAATCTTCTTGTAGCTCCCTAGTTATGGATATTCCTCTCCTTCTTGAATGGAAAGGAAAAGGTCTCCTTTATGTAGTAGGTGGTGTATACTGAACCCTCCTTGTAGGTGATACTCTCTGAGATGATCTACAATAACTTCTAGTTAGAGGCAGCTGTGAGAACTCATAGGGCTTTGAGCTCCTTCTCTCAACCTTTCTCATAAAATTTTGAAAAGGACTGGATCTTCCATTCACTACACCGGTGGAGTCGCTAGATATTCTTGAGAGAAAGAAACCTCTTTAGGTCAATACTATGCAATCAGCATATCAGAGATAGCACAACTTTGCAAATACACTTCTTTTACTTAGTCCCACCAGACGTGCCAGAACTGTTATACACTAAATTTGCACCCTATTCACGCTCTCTTGGTCTTGATAATCTAGTATAACATGGGAATCACTTTGAGGTTGTGGGACCTATGCTAACTTAAAGTGAAGCCTCCTGATTCTAGACCAGTTCCTCTTGGATAATCACCTAATCTGCTCTTGAACATGAAAATTAAACTTGAAGGAAAAGGGAAAAGGGATAGAAGGAATACTTGAAAGGGAAATAACTGAAAAGTAAATCATCCTACTAGGTGATACATCAAAGGTAACTTGAAATATGACACAGTAACCAAACTAGCATGAAGGTTATAAGATCTAATAGAACACAATATTTCTGAATAGGCTCGCATAAGTATTTCACAGAGAGGTCTAGAAGGGAAAGAGGCTATTGTAGGAAAGAAACAATTTCATAGGAAATAACATTCCCAAGAAAAGTTAGACACATACTATGACCTGCAAACATACATTCACTTCAGAAAATAGGCACAGGAGTGAGACAAAGTGGCCAGGGATGAACAAAATACAGAGGGTAACCTAAATCAAATCACACACAGTAGTACACAAAGATGCTAAAAAGGAAGAAAGGCTCTGGAACTCTAAGATTTCTCTAGCACAAGAAGGAAAATATATTCCAGTAAGAGAAATACAGATAAAAAAAAGCTTGAGGGTAGAGAAAATACCACAGAAAGCTCCTACAAAACCACTATTTCAATGAAAGATTACAAGAAATGAAGATTTGAGGGGTAAAAAAAAATTCCATAGAAAATCTTGTGCCAACTGGAAAAACTCTTTCGCTAAAAATCTTGAAAACTCACTTATATACATGTTCCTCTAGCACACAGGCTCAGGAAACAATCCAAATTCTAAAAATTAGGGTTTACAATAGATTTTTGCATAAACAATATAGAAACCCTAATGCTGCCAATTCTTTTCATTAATGCCTGTAGAAATATCTAAGACGATTAGATATATCCTTTAATATCTTCCATCTTGCCATAAATGCAACCTGAGAAGTTGGCTCGACCCATCTCTCTATCTGTAGCTTGAAATATTGCGCCACCACCATGAGATCTAAGATAAGATATTTTTGAATTTTTAAATGTTTGAATGAGAAATAGTCATAGGTGGTGCGAGATGATCTTATCAATGGCCCAAAGAATATTTGACCTTTTCTTTTAAAACATAGCTGTCGATCTCCACCATTCTCTTTATCTTTGCTGACCTGCTTCTAACCCAGGTTCACTTCCTTTTAACTCTAGTTGCTTGAAACCTTTATGTCGTTGAGTTAGGATAACATTCCCTTAACTTTGATTTCCTTTGGAGACTACACAACCACCGTGAGATCAAAATGAGATCAGACGATCAATGTTAAGCCTCGTATCCTTAAGAAAATATTCTATTTTCTCATGAGACTTGGCGAATGCCACGATCTTAGCCTGACTCACCTTTTACCTTGGGTTCTTTTTTGAGACTAGGAGACTGAGGAGTCTCATGATATATGATCATTTTTCCTAACAATGATTTCCTTACGAGACTCAGCAACAACCGTAAGATCACCTTTGCATCGATGGTCTACGTAAAATCTCATAAACTTTGCTGACCTTTTGACTTTATTTGGAGACTTAGTGACTAAGAGCATAATGCTTGGGCCCGTTCACTACTATGTATCACTCTATCATTTTTTTATGACCACCTCAGCCATGAATTCCACCCTGTCACTATTTTGATCCTTGCAAATCTGCCACATGGCCTTCACATGTGATCTTCTGCAAGTTGGATCTCGATCACCCTAGCTTTGACTCTAGCTTAACCTTGATTAACTAAAATCCTTAAATAACTGAGTTGCTGAAACATTTGGTTGACCCTAGGTTTATTATGAGACTTGGTGACTAAGGGATCTTAACTTGACTCATCTTCAAACTCAGGTCACCTCTGAAGTTAGGAATACACTCGGTTGTGAGATCTCCAAACCATTTTCTAACTGAGGGTTACATTGGGAGACTTAGCGACTATCGTAAGATGAGATCTCGATCAGATGATCAATTCTAAGTCTCAATATCCTGAGAGGATATTCCTTTTCTTTGGGAGACTTCACACCAAAAGCAATCTCATGATTATTGAATGATATGGAATATTCCTTTTCCCTTGTGCAACTAAGTGACTAAAGGGAAAACTAAAATGTGCACATGACTTAAAAGAACTTAAGTTAGTTGGAAAAGGTAATGAAGGAATAGAAGAGGCCACAGACCAACTAGGTTTTATACCAAATTTATATAGGGTTTTTAATACTTAGGCCTTCTTTCATGATTTAGGGTAAAACATAGGGCTTAGAAATTACAGAGAGAAAGATTAAGACTAGGAAATAATGCAGAATCCTACAAGCTGGGCTCTACCCTTGTGGGAGCCACATTTTCTCCACTTGTAGCTAGAATTCACATGTAATGGGAAGTTTTGGGTAACAGTAAAATTCAAGGAGAAGATCTAGGGTGAAGATCAAGCGGTTAAACCAAATTATGAGAGTTCCAAATAAAGTTACAAGTTTCGAAGTAAAAGTGAAATGGTTTGCTGAGTTGAGAAATATGAAGAAGATGATCGAACAACTGAGCATAAATGGATGAAAATCAAATTAAGGAGATTAAGAGGCAAAGGTATGTCTATATAAAGGTTGAGGAATACACACAGTGTAATGTTGCTGGAAAATTGAATAGAGAAGTAGAAAAAGAAGAAGAAGCTAAAGAACAACATTTACCAAGTAGAATAGAGAAAGAAAGATTGAAGAATATATAGTTTGAGAAAGAGATAAATGGAGTATGTGATGCCAGTATTCAATTGAGCATAAAGGATCTAATACAAGCAAAGGTAGTTTCTATATTTACAGATCAAATTTTACTGTTGCTTATTAATATTTGTAATCGAGAAATCTCTTAACCGAGTGGATTTAACCGTCCTATTTGTAAAACCTAGATGCAGGTGAAATTCCAAAAGAGTCTTTAAAGACCTCTAAAAAGGTCACTCCTAACAGGGTTAAGATCTTAAAAGATCTGAGGTAAATGCCCTAACAGGGTCACATTTAGAAAATATGTTTGTAATCTTTAACAGGATAAGTTCTTAACCAAGCGTACTTCATAAGGGTACATTTTTATTGTGGGTTACAATTCCCATAGATATTTTTCCCAAATTGGGTTTCCTTGTTAAATATTGTGTCAACCAAGTTATATCTTATGATTATATGGTTAATCTAATGTTGCTAAGTTTGAATGATTGATTTAAATATATGAGATGTGTTGTTGCTTATGTTATTTGGTGAATTGGTTAGTTACTATATTCAAAATTACCAAGTGAATCAATGAGTTTAGTTTTAAGAGTTTAAGTTTGATTTGTTTGATTCACCCCCCCTCTTAGTGGGACCAACAATTTTTATTAGAGGTAAGTTACTCTGAAGTGATAAGTTTCAAAGGACTTGAGTCAAGATCTAAAGATGTATAAGAGGGAAGCACCAAAGCTGAGTAGGGATCATTTATCTACATGGAAAAGTAGAATGAGGGTGCATGTGTCTGGAGTAGGAGAGTGTGCATTTTACTTTCTTTATAATGAATATGTAGCACCTACTACTACACCTATGACTATCAGTGAGAAAAGATAGAATTAGGAACACACACAGGTTATGATTGAGATTTCTTCTACACTTACCGACCAGGAATATTATGAGCTTTATGGTTGTACAACTTTGAAACAAATATGGGATAAGATTATTTTGACATATGGTGGAGATCAGCATGTTCAGAAGGCTAAAGCAGAAAGCTTGAGAGGAACATTTGACTCTATGTGGATGAAGGAAAGAGAGAACATAATACAATACAGTACAAGACTTAAGGAGACTATGAATTCTATCAGGGGAGCTGGTGATATCATAAAAGAGGATGATGTTACAAGAAAAATGTTGAGAACCCTGTTATCAAGTTATGTTATTTGCATATCTGATATACAAGAGATAATATCTATACCCAAGATGAATGTTTCAATGGATTATACTATTGGTAAGTTAACTAAATTTGAGTTAAATGATTTTTACAATAGTATTCTTTCTACTTCTAAGATTTAATTTGCATTTAAGTCTACTTTAAAGATTGGAAAAGATAGGGATGATGCTGCTACAAATGGATATTTGAGTAGTGCTAGTGAGAAATTTTATAGTTGTATAATGGATATAGTTATTGGGTGAAATCATTGAAAGGATTTAGAATTGTTGTGAAGACCTATCTTGAGGTATTTGAAGTGATGGAAAATGGAGTTTAGACCCTATGCATAATTTTTCCACAAACCCTCCTTCCAAGTAACTAAAATGAGGATTTACTGATTTTGTTGATTTACTGAGTGTTCCACAGCTTTTAAGTTGGTTATTTGAGACATTTACACCCTATAGAGGAGTTATAAGAACAAATTGGGGTTTGGGGGAAAGGTTTGTTAGTAAGTCCTTTGAAAAGGTGGCTGAATTGGCTTAAAAATCAGCAAATCAGTCCATTTTTGAAGAAAATGTTCCAAAGGAGATTCATGATCAAATAGGATATGTTTTGAGTCTTTGAAAATGGTATTTGAAACTTTTTTTTTGTGACCATATGTCTTACCTTCAAGGTTATGATCAAATTTGTCTCTAGACAGGGCTAGAAGACAATATTGTTGATTTTTGGGTATAGGATGACACTTGGAGAATCCATGGTTCTTGGGGAATATCAAGGGTATCAACAAGTTAATTTTGGTTAATATAAGAGTTCTATGAGGTTAGATGATGATAGAGAAACATAGAGGCCATACTTGTTGGTTGTAGCCATAAGGTAAGGTATCCTTGTGGATAAGAAGTATGAAGTTGTGAAGCATCATGATGATAGGGTGGTTTCAGAAAAATTATATCAGGATCATTGTGAAAATACTTGAATTTCAAAAATAAATGGTATCAATCTCAACAATAAAGTAAAAAATGTATCTGTTCCAAGAAAAAGACATAAAATCAACTCATTTCATATAATAAATCAAGTATAAGATAAATAAATTTCTAAGAAAAGAAGCGGTGGTTACAAAATGGGTTGATGGCTCATAGGAAAGAAACCTTAGTAGCAAATGGATTCATGGTCTTCTTTCCTAGCCTGCCTTGAGTAACTTGGTGTGAGTACGTTGAACCACTCATTTATATTACAAAGGAGTTATGCCATTGAACTAGGCAAATAAAATGTATCAATCTCAACAACAAAGTATAAAATGTATAATTTCCAAAAATAAGACATAAAATCAGCTCATTTCATACAATAAACCAATTATAAGATAAATAAATATCCAACAAAAGAAGCACTGGTTACAAAGTGGGTTGATAGATTGCGGGCAAGGAACCTTAGTAGTGAATGGATTCGTGGTCTACTTGCCTAGCCTGCCTTGAGTAGCTTGGCGTGAGTATGTTGAACCACTCATTTATTCTACGAAGGAGTCATATAATTGAACTACCAGCCCAATTGGACAAAAATTTAAAAAAAACTCATTCAAACAATAAGGGTTCAAATATGTTAGAATAACTGAGAGGGGGGGTGAATCACTGGCCTTAAAAATAATCTGAATAATCCAACCACAACTTATATCAAAAATATAATATCCTCTAGTTATCTTTTAGTCCTTCAATATGTATGCCTTATATAATTCTAAAAAATATATACAGCTCAATAAGATATATTGTTTATCTTTTCTAGCCTTTACCGAGTAGCATCAACTTAACTTAGTGTTTATCGACCAATCTAGTTTTAGTAATGTGTAAAGTAAATAATCAATGCAATGAAATAAATACACATTTAACACATGGATTTTAATGTGGAAAAATTGTTAACGGAAAAACCACTTGGGACCGGTAACCCAAGATTTTCACTCTTCTGAAGTGAGCTCGGTGAAGAGCCAACCCTATTAAAGGTTACAAACACACTGTTAAGTGTGACCTTGTTAGAGGATTCAAAACTAATAGTTTATCTTTTGAGATAACATTCACTATTCTGTCAACAAGAAAACTTTTTGATACTCTTGAGTATCTCAATACAGTAAGGATGGTTAAATCCCACTTGATTAAGAGATTTTCTGAATCAATGGTTAAAATAAAATAGTAAATGATTTGTTCAATAATACAAATTTTTTCTTGCAAATTTTTAGATCTATTATTAATTCATAATACCTCTTTGATCAACATGCCCTTCAATTCCTTTTCTCCCCTTCTTTCTTCTTTGTGATCGGTGAATGCTCTGTCCTCTGTTACTCGGTGTCTACAAAATTATTTGGCTCTATTCTTAAGCCTGTATGATCAGATCTGTATGAAGAATTCTATCTTCACCAAATAATATTTGACATTCCTCACTTCATAATGAATTCCTTGTCTCTTTATATAGACATGATTTCACCATTCAATCTCCTCATTTTCATCGTAGATTACTTCTTGATATGTAAAGCTCGCCATGCTTACTTTAATATATAAAACTCTCCTTCAGTTTTATTCCAAAAATCTCTCCATTATAACTGGGAATAAAATGTGCTTTAAATCTCCTACTTTTCTTTAGTTCAACTGATCATTAATAAAAAAGCAATCAATTAGTCGATCTTTTAATATAGCTCCTGCTAGCTAAGTATTTTTGTCATTCTTTATCTTCAGTTGTGATTGGTGATTAACTTCAATTAGCTCGGTCATTGACTCCATTTGTCCTCGATATCAAATTCAATTATGCTCGGTTACTGCGGTGCTTGGTTTATACTATTTGTCAATGTTTATTGTCACTCGGTGTATACTGGTTTTTTATGTTTTACCAATAACATAAACTTTGTCTCTTCAACTCTTGAAGTCTATGACAATATGTGTATGACCAATCAAAACATATCAAGTTGACATCAATGAAAATACAATACATTAACTGATTTAATGTCTTGTGTAACGCCCCGCTAGGGAACCCAAGAGAGATTAACCTAAACATGTCACTATGTGTGCTGAATAATTTTTTTTTTAAAGTTAACATAAAGAAACATACAATCATGCAGAAGTGATTACCATTTATACACATGTCTTACACT
>MU227181.1:1227022-1240931 GCA_018584345.1 Thuja plicata
CATAATCTGAAATCGACATATAATAATCAACATGATAACATCATCACATCTATCTATGCATAAGGTAAAATCATGACATCATAAACAAGTATCATCATCAAATAAAATAATATCAGCTCACATGAAATGTGGCCTAAAAGAATTCGGCCAAACACCTGGAACCAATGCCTAAAAGTACGACATCCTAAACTAAAAAGAAAAACATGAGTGGGTATTACATCTTGCATTCAATTTTGAATCTCAATGGTCATCAACTTATCATCTTCAAAAATTCAATCAGTTATAGTTCATCAATCTCTCCCTTTGGAATTGATGGCAACACCATATAAAATATGCCATATCATACAAAACTTATTGTTCTATAACCAATTCAAATGTTTGACTCTCGGTAAGCTCTTCTAGCATAGATTTGATTCTTGTTGAGTGCTCTCCCTTTATTCATTCCCTTCAATGGATAGGTGTAGCAATTCTTTCTTATGCTTCTGGCTCTCCCTTTGTTGTAGAATCTCCTCTCTCTTTTTTGGATAGATATGCAGTGTTAACTCTCTTCAATTCTCTCCCTTTGATGGATGGTTATTTCTTCGAGTCATCATTCATCATTGGATATTTCTCTCCCTTTGTAGAAACTTATTTCTATGATATTTTCTCTCCCTTTGATTGATGTTCTTCTCCCTGGTGGATATTTCATTTAATCTCTCTCCCTTTGTATGAGCATGATAGATATTTCATTGAATACTTCTCTTCCTTTGACAAAAATTCCAAACAAAAATTTATCAATGAAGCTCCTTTTCATCAAAAATACAACTCTGTAGTAGCCAAAAATATTCTTGTGTGTGGTTCAGATTAGTACCTTCTTGTACTCATATGTCATTGCAGTCCATATCTTAGCTTGCATCAACATGATTGATCATCTGATAATGTGTAGGCTGATGCAGCCTTCTAGTCATCTTAGTGACTAGTAGACAAGAGTTGAACCCCTAGTCTATTCCCCAAGTACTCAAATGTATCTTTTGGCAATGAATTTGTGAATATGTCTACTAATTTTTCTTTGGATTTTACATATTCCAGTATCACCTCTTTCTCTTGTACTTGTTCCCTCAAGTAATGATACCTAATAGCTATGTGCTTTGTCTTAGCATGCATCACAGAGTTCTTTTAAATTTTGATAGCACTAGTATTATCATAATAGATAATTACTCGGTCAAGAATTTCTTCATTCATACCTTTCAGCAATTTCTTAATCCATGCAATGTTAGAGAAATTTGCAACAATAGCCACATATTTTTCTTCTGCAGTTGATTGAGATATGCATCCTTGCTTTTTACTTATCCATGTGACAAGTCTGCCACCCATAAAGAATGCTCCTCCTGTTGTGCTCTTTCTATCATCTATGTTTCTAGCCCAATCAACATCAGTATAAACTTGTAACTCAAAATTTCCTTCTTTATTATACCACAAACCATAGTCTTCGGTATTCTTCTTATATCTTAGGATTCTTTTAACAATAGTCATGTGTGATTCCTTAGAATTAGCAGAGAATCTTGCAACTATACCAACTACAAGTGCTATATCTGGTCTAGTGTGTACAACATACATTAGTTTTCCAATCATAGATCTATATAAGGTCTAATTTACCTTGGTTTTCTTTTCTTCCTTTGTCAATTTGCATCTAGTTACCATAGGTGTTCCAACTGGTTTAGAGTACTCCATCTTGAATATCTTCAAAACTTCTTTGATGTATTTAGATTATATGATGTAGACACCTTCTTCCTGTTGTAGAATCTGTAGGCCAAAAAAAATTTGATCTCTCCAAACATTGACATCTCAAATTCTTTTCTCATTTCATTAGAAAATGACTTGCATAGCATATCTTTACCTCCAAATATGATATCATCAACAAATATCTCAGCAATCAAAATCTTATCATCAATATCTTCTTTCAAATATAGATTATTGTTGTCACTTGTTCTAAAAAATCCAATACTAATGAGATAAGAGTGAATTATTTCATACCATTCTCTCGGTGCTTGTTTCAATCCATACAAGGCTTTGTGTACTCTAAAAACCATGTTTCTCTTGTTAGGATCAGCAAACCCTTTAGGTTGTTCAATGTATACCTCCTCTTTTAGTATTCCATTCAGAAATGCAGATTTAACATCCATTTGGTATACTTTGAATCCTTTAAAAGTAGCATAAGCAAGTAGAATTCTTACTCCTAGTCTAGAAATGGGTGCAAAGGTTTCTCCATAGTCAATACCTTCTTCTTATGCATACCCTTTGCATACCAGTCTTTCTTTGTTCCTTGTTACTTCTCCATTCTCATTCAGTTTTTTTCTAAAAATCCATTTGGTGCCAATGAGATTTTTGTCACTTGGTCTAGGTACTAATGTCTGTGTTTTATTTTTCTCAATCTATTCAATCTCTTAATTCATTTCACTAACCCGTTCTTGATTCCCAAGTGCAGTATTAACAGATTTAGGCTTAAAATCATAAATCAAACATCTAGTGTTAAGTGACTTACTTATTGTTCTCATTCTAACTCTTTTGTCTCCAATGATCTGGTCTTGTGGATGGTGTCTTCTTACATATTTAGAAAGTACAGGTTCAGATCTCTATTCACCATTCTGATAATCTTTTTGACCTTCATTTTGATCTTCATTATCACCCAGTTTAGCATTGCAAGCATTTTCCTAATTCTCGATGTGTGCAGCCTGTTTCTCAGTTGCATTGTTTTGTCGCTTAGTTGCATTACACTGTTGCTTAGGAAAAGTTTCAGGTTCATCTATGTAGACAAATCTATTGTAATCTTCTGGTGCCTTTCTTCTTTCCTCATCATTTTTCTCATCAAATTCATCCACTTTAACGTTTGCACTTTCAATGATTTTATTAGAAGATTTGTTAAGATATTTATAAGCTTTGCTTTTGGTAGAATATCCTAGAAATATTCGTTCATCACTTTTAGATTCAAGCTTCCCATTTCTATCATCTTTCAATATATAACATTGACTTCGAAAAATTCTAAAGTAACTCACACAAGGTGTGTATCCATACCATAGCTCATAAGGTGTCTTATTCGTGTCTTTCTTCAATTGAACTCAGTTTAGTGTATAGACAGTAGTACTTAGAGCTTCTCTCTAGACTATTTGTGTGATTCCTTTTTTAATCACCAATGTTCTGGAACAGTCAACAATTGATCTATTTCTCCTTTCAGCAATCCCATTTTTCTATGATATACTCAGTGTAAAAAAATATCTTGTAATCCCATGCTAATTACAAAAGTTAGTGAATTCATCAGAAATAAATTCTCCTCCTCTATCTGATCTTAGACATTTTAGTTCTTTTCTGCTTGGTTTTTAAACTTTAGCTTTATATCATTTGAACATCTTAAATGCTTCAAATTTCTCTTTTAAGAACATAATAGTCTCTTAGGAATAACAGTCCACAAGACAACTAAGAGGGAGGCGGGGTGAATCAGTTTTGATATAGATTATTAAAATTTAAACTTTATAAACCAAATATGCAGATGTAAATGATAACACAGTAAATGCCAACACCATAACAGAATATTTTTGGTCAAGGAAACCTTGTTAAAGGTAAAACCTCAGTGGGAATTAACACACACAAATAATGTACTGAGAGTATATTATCCCTATTAAAAGATTTAGCCCTATTAGGAGCTTGTTACAACATTACAGTACATAGTCCCTGTTAGGAGATAGACCCTATTAGGAGTCAAAATAAATAGTAGGCTCACTACCAAGGCACACTAGCCAAAGAAGGTTAAAGCCACCCTCAAGGATTTACAATCTGAACAAGTGTATAAAGAAAATACACAATCAAGTGAACTATCTGATAGAAACTATCTTTGCTTGGTCAGTTCCAATGAGGTACTCTTCTCATAAACTTTTCTCTACATCTAGCATCCAAACAAGACTCACAACTTTCACTTCTTATTCCTTTCAATCTTTGTCACATCTTTTGAAAATAAAAGATAACTCATATATACCCTCTTACAATAATTCATTAGGTCAACCGGTTAAGCTTTCCTAATACACAAATAATTAATTAGGTCGGCCAATTAAGGCTTTCCAATATACAAAAAATTATTTGACCCCTTGGTAAGATACATACGGTACCTATAACAAGTAAAAATAATTTATAGTCCATTAATTATTCTTCTAGATCTGCAATCCACGCTCACATTTCATTTTAAACGCTACATGTCTGAAGTTGGCCAACAAATATGTCTTCTTCAGAATACATGTCATAACTGATGTCACCAGTACCCAAACCAAAATCAAACTCAACCCATTACTCCAACATATGTCATCTATCCACTAGTAAGCTCACATCATCTAAAATATCTTCACCAAAAAGATATACCAAAAACATAGAGACTTTCTCTGTCTAGAATCACAGTTACAGTCCAGAAACCAGTCTTCACCAAATCAACTGTAACATCCACAATATGAAACATAAATCCAAGCAACCTTAGGAATAAGGTCAAAACAAATTCTTCTTTATAAATCCAACTTTGATCATTCTGAATCATCCGTACAGTGTCTATACACTTCTGCCAGTCAAGTAACCAGTTTGTCCTCTCCACAGAAATATATGTTATCATTAGTGACAAAACATGAATATCAACAACATGACTAGTAACCAAAATTGATATCATCTAATAATATCCCCCTTTGGAATTGATGGAAACATATGGGAAAACCCATATGAATCAACCCAAAATTACTCTCTCTCAATACAATCTTCTCAATATCCTCAACACAAATCTCTCAAAATAGTAGGGATTTTCACATAGATTCCTTCCCCCTTTGGAAAAAATGGAAAAGGGTGCCATAACTCATCTATATTCTTCTGTACAGTGTAGGTTTTCAAATCTTCATGTCCATCAACCATGTGCAAGATCACCTAAATGTAATACATAGTGTTCTCCTATGATCACTCCCCCTAAGGAGTAGATCCATACATCAAGTCCAGAGAATGATATAGCTCTGAGATCTAATGGAATGATGCACATCTACATCATTTAATTACCATTGGGAGGGGCCACCACCCCAAGCATTCCTCTGAGATGTTCAAAAGCATCTTTTGGCAAAGGTTTAGTAAATATATATGCTATCTATTCCTTTGTGCTAATATACTCTAGTTTAATCTCTTTATCTGCTACCTTCTCCCTCAAGAAATGATACTTGATAGAAATATGTTTAGTATTTGAATGTATTATAGGATTCTTTGAAATAGTCATTATGCTAGTTTTATCACAATGGATAACCACTAGCTCTTTGAAAATTATTCCAATGTCCTTCAACATTTCTTTCATCCAAACAACTTGTGTACAGTTTATTGCAGCAACAACATACTCTGACTCAGCAGTAGATTGAGAAATATAGTTCTAGTTCTTTCTCAACCAAGAAACCAATTTTTTTCCAAGGAAAAATTCACCACCACTAGTACTCTTCCTGTCATCCACATTAACTTCCCAATCAACATCAGTATAAGCCTTCAAAGTAAATCTTCTAATTTTTCATACTATAATCCATATTCTATTGTCCCTTTCAAATATCTGAAAATCCTTTTCACAGCAACAAAATGTGTCTCTCTATGATCTTCTTGATATCTAGCCACAATTCCAACTGCATTGGTAATATCTGGTCTAGTGTGAGTTAGATATTGTAGAACTCCAATCATTGATCTATACTTTGTTTGAACAACACTTTGAGTCTAATCATTATTAGTCATTTTGTTTCCAGTCACCATAGGTGTCCCAATAAGTTTACAATCTTCCATTTCAAAAAATTTCAACATTTCCTTAAGATACTTGGTCTGAGATATAAAATTGCCATTTTTACTTTGATTAACTTGCAAACCAAGAAAAAATTTCATCTCACCAATCATTGACATCTCAAATTCATTTTCCATTTCTTTAGAAAACTTCTTACTCATCTTATCATTTCTGCCAAAAATGATATCATCCAATAATTCATTAAATGATTCAAACTTCACCCTAGGAAATACAACCCTCATCACAACAGAAAGAACAAAGAATGCAATCATAATAGAAAGTACACTGAACCTTTCACTATAGTATGATCTTGTTTGTGTGGGACCATATAGATCTGTATGTACTAGATCCAACTTCCCTTTTTCTAAATAAGCTTTGCTTTTGAAAGTGATTCTAGTTTTCTTCCCCATAACACACTCTCTACACATAGTGTTAGATGGCTTTACAATCTTAGGTAGATCTCTTACTACTTTTTTCATACTTGCCTTCACAATGTTATGAAAGTTAACATAACAAAATCTTATGTGCCATAACCAATTGTCATCAACCTTCACAATAAAAAAAGAAGCTTCAGATGCGTTCAATTCAAATACACTACCTCTGGATTTAGTACCAAATGTGATTAAGTCTCCTGCTTTACTTCTGATAGATCATTTCCCATCAATAAATTTCAATTAATAAACCTTGTCCACTAACTGTCCAACACTCAACAGATTATGCTTAAGTCCATCAACAAGTAATACACAGTCAGTGTTAGTCTTTCCATCCAAATAAATAGATCCAATTCCAATAATAAGCTTAGGAGTATTTTCACCAAATCTAACAAAACCACCATCATATCTTTTCAAACTAAAAAACTTGTTTTTATCTCCAGTCATATGATGTGAACAACCACTGTCTATAACCCATTCAGATTTCTTTTCAACTCGGGATACTAATGCCTTTTCTTCATGCATATGCTCATCATCCTTAATAGCAATAAATTAAATTTCATCATAGTCACCATCATCATCATTAGATATACCCTCACTAGCATAGTAACATTCCTTGTCTTTTGAATACTTAGACTTGAAAAACTTAGGTTTGTGCTTTGGAAATCTTGTAGTACATCTAGATGTAAAATGAGAAATCTTGTTACATGAAAAGTCTTTAAAAGTTAATTTGCCTTCAAACTTTCCTTTACCTCTCTTTTCTCATCTAGCAATCAGTGCCACAACTTCATCTAGCTTTCTTTCTTCTTCCTGTATCTATTCCCATTCATCTGCATAGGCTCCAAGTTATTCTCTTAGATCATTACTGCTGGTGCTTGCATTTCAAGATAAGGTCTTTTTGTTCTTGTGCACGATTGCCTTGAATGCTGAATCAACTTTAGGTAAAGTGTCTCTTGATTCCGCGACCTCAAATGTAGTTAACTTTCCAATCAACATCTCTTTGGTAAAGTTCGGTGTCAAAGGTATAATCTCCTCTATAGCTTGTACTTTTTTTCTATATGCAGGTGTCAAAGATTTGAGTATCTTCGCAATCACTCCTTCCTCACTATAAGTACCTCTAGAGTTTCTAATACCAGTAACCACTTTAGTAATTCTCTTTCCATATGCCCTAATGTCCTCATCTTCTCTCATCTTCACTGATTCCATCTTTGTCTTCCAGTTTTGTAGCTTTTCCTTCTTAGTAAACTTGTCTCCAATATATAATGCTTCTAATCTTGACCAGATCTCATGTGCAGAATCCAAGTCCTTTACTTCTGTGAATTCTCCTTCTGAAATTGTGTTGATCAAAGATTCCCTTGCAACCATATTACATGAAAATAACTTATTTTGATCTTCAGTAGCCTTTTCTAGCTCATCGTCATTTGCTATATTTTCATTCTTCTTGTGTGTGTGATTTTTGTACCTGTTAAGAGACACAACACTTCAATAAATCATTGCATTAGTGAAAACAAGGGGTTAGCAAACATAGAAATCACCAAAATTGATCTATTGCTTCCTATCTAGGAGGAGTATGAAAAATGACATAATAGCCCTCAAATTATGCATATTCTAGTGACAAATAAAACCTAAGAATGAAAGATTCAAATGAAAAGTAATCTAAATGATTCAAAAACATGCATTCTATCTCTAGAAATGGAGATAATAACAATATGTCTAAGAAATAAGCTAGAAAGCACTATGAAAAATCCCTAAAACATGAGCAACATGAGATTACTCCTTTAATTATCCAAATATGGGCAGCATAAGGATGCTATCAACTCTTCAAAATTAAGAGCATTACAAAAATACAATGAAAGACTTCCAATTTCAGGGCCATTTGACCTCAAAATCCATCCTATTTATAGGAGAAATGCAGGAAGGGGAGAAGACTCTAGAAGGGCTTCCATTAATGAGAGTGTAAGACTCATTAATGAGGAGTGGTGGAAGGAATATGTAAGAGCTTTATGAAAGCATTAATGAGGTATGGGTGAGGGTTTAAGAAGCATGGGTGAGGGTTTAAGGTCAATCCTGACAACTTTGACTTTAGGTGGAGGGTTTAATTGCTAATCACACCTTAATGGAATCTGAAAAGCTTAAGGGTAGCTTAGGATTAGGTTTAAGGGTTAAGGCATGTGATTAAGGAGATAGAGATGGGAGGAGAGATAATGAGTGGAGGGGGGATTAGCTAATTAGGGTTAATTAGCTAATTAAGAAGAATTAGCATGTGAGAAGGGGTTGGGATGAGTTTGAACTCATGGTTGGGTAGTTGAGATTCATTAGGTTAGAGGGAATATTAATGAAATGAATTGTTGTAATAACATATTCACTCAATAATAGGAATTTAATTAATCATTTAAGCTTTTGATTGCTTTGTAATAATTAATTAGGACTATAGCCAAATTGAATCAATTAGGCTAGGGGATTGATTTTGCAAGTGATGAGGTATAAATAGGATTCCATTTAATTTCTTTTAAATTAATTACCTTAGCCAGGTTATGATTTGAATTTATTAGATTGGCTAAAGTAATTAATGTAAATTAGTGATTAGATCACTTAGGAGATTAAATCTTATTCGAATGAATTATGCCAGTCGATCGAGGAGTTGTTTGGACATAATTGGGGGTATGATCACACTTAGGGAAAATAGGGTCTATGGTCAGAGTAGACCAAATTTAGGTGGTTACATTTGCCCCTCTTTGAATTGATGTGCGAGCAACACATTGATTCAAAGAAATTTTTTGATGTTTGACTTCAGAAAGATTGAGAATTTCGCTCATGATCGAATGAAATGCCTGATGAGATTAGTCTCACACTTGATCGAACTAAATGGATAGTATTGATTTTGAACTTGGTTGTCATCCAAAGATCAATAAAATGTATTAGAGATATTAATTCTGAACTTGGCTGTCATCCAAAGATTGATAATACTAATTCCAAACTTGGTTGTCATCCAAAAGTCAGTATGAAGCTGCCAGGAGCTTAGTAAGAGTCTTTTAAAATGAGGAAACACAACATATCTAGCTTATGAGAAGAAAATATTTCTATCCAACAGTCCTAAATTAGTCAAGAGAACTGTCATGCCCCTAGTTTGTTTGCTAACGAAGTCATTTTTGATGTTGTTTTAAGAAAATTTTTGATTGATGATAGTGTGATCATGCCCCCTCGGGAACAAAATCAAAGGAAAAAGAATAAAAAATCCCCTTATTGAAAGAATGTATCACTTGTAGTGATCAGGTAGGGGAATGAAATAATAGATTAGAAAAAGTGAAGAAATGAAGGTGTGTTAAGAGAAAACACACAGGTACCAAGTTAATTATGTTTTAAAAAGGTGAGTTCAATTTTGTTCCCGATAGATCAAATATTTTAGGAATCATGGATATGTAAATAGCTTGCATTTCAGATGAATCAAAAATAGAAAGGAGTTTGAGGTCAATTCCTTATGTTGTTTTTTCACAAATGCATCATGCAATCTCTAAATGCATCTATATGTAGACTCTTAGGACTGCCACTGATTTGCAGATATTGGAATATTTTATCATCATTGGGCACTTTTGGAATGGATACCACTTGATAGTACAATGATCACTAATACCCATTGATATTATGAAAGTATGAATACTATGTTTTATTGAAATGTCAGAAATAGACTTAGGCATCAAGGCATAGAAGCCAGAATAACAAAATATTCACCTTCCTTTTATTATCTCAGAATCTGTGTAAGGAAAGATATTGGACCTGCAATGACTTTGAAAATTCATATCCTTGGGTACATTATGCTTTGTATACCTCAGTGAGAATCTGAGTTAGAAAATAGACAAGGAAATTGTTTCAACCTCACTGTAGTTTGCACATAATAAAGATTAAGATATATGTGGCTATCCACCCATAGTGGCAACTCTTACCATAAACATCCAAGTTAGGTGAAATGTATAGGATCATTTGGAACAATCACCATACGTAGAAAACCAAGAAAACATTATGCCCCCATCCTTGTGACTCTTTGTCTTTTCGTAGATGTCATGGAGTAACTCGAAAGGCATAACAACTATCAATTGTGAATCAATCAAATAAAATTCATAACTGCTTAGATGCCCCCAGTGAAAACAACATGGGTACATAAAAGAGTCATAATCAAACCAAGATCAAACTGTGTTTAGGTAGTATTGAGAAATACTATTGATTTATATTTTAAGTGGAGTAGAGATTCAACAATCAAAAAGTCAAAATTCAAGAAAATAGGTGTTCCATATCTATGTACATAGTTATTCCTATTTGCAATTCCATGGAGGTCTTCGAAACACCGTTCATGTTAGTGCAATGTTTGTGTCACCTTTGTGTCATGAAAGTGATAGTGGTAGTGAAAGTATCAGAAAGCATCGTATCATGAGACAAACCATCTATGACGGTCTAGTAGACACAATCTATCAGTATGGAAAAGATGCCCCCAGTGCAGAATGACTTGATCCTAAGACAAAAATGCAAACAAATCCCAAGCGAGGATAAGATAGTTGTTTTTAGGAAATGAAGTCAATGTTTTAGCACAGGTGTAATCGTGAAGGCTTAGTATCAACAATGCATTGTTAGATGGAGTGCAGAACACAAGTGATGCCTGTTTGCCAGGTTTTCACCACTTGGAAAGATCTTTTCTTTCTCTTTTTGCTACCAAGATGCATGTTTTACCAGGTTCTTCTCAAGGCACTTTTTTTCTTTTTCAATTTTTTTGCTATTTTTTCTTTTTAAATGTTTTTTTAGTATCAAGGCACCTATTTTCCAGGTTTTCACCAAGGATACCTATCTTCAGGACATTTTCCACTATTTTTGGGTTTCTTCAGGATCAATTTCTGAATGTTTTTGGTATTTTCTGAGAACTATTAACTGTACAGGCTCTGCTAGCCGAACATCAAGCATAGAACCGCTTCAAATGTAGAGTATTGATAGGATCTAGAAGAATTTCTCCCTCAGGTGTAGCTAGTTGATAAGATCCAGTCCCAAAAGTAGCAGTGATAACATAAGGTCCCAGCCAGTTAGGTTCAAACTTTCCTTTCTGCTCTTTGTTAGGTTGGTTCTTAGGATTTTCCTTTAAGACAAGATCTCCCACTTCAAACTTTTGTGGTTTGACCTTCTTGTTGTAGCCTTTGGACATACATGCTTGGTATACCTTCAGATGATCGAATTCCTATTATCTACACTCATATAGTAGGTCTAAAGAATTCACCCTATATATGCGGTACTGCTCATCAATAACAAGACCTTGTAAAGATATCTACAAAGATGGGATTTCAACCTCAATAGGTAGTACTGCGTCAGCACCATAGACTAGAGAAAATGGTGTGGCTCTAGTTGGTGTTCTGATGGTTGTTCTATAGGCCCACAATGTTGGATTCAATTGTAAATGCCAGTCTCTGCTAGACTTACTCACAGTTCAGTGTAGGATTTTGAGAATATCTTATTAGATTCCTTAGCCTATCCATTACCTTGAGGATAATAGATTGAGGAGAAGTTTTGAGTGATGTGGATCTATTCACAAAGATAATCAATGTCTTGATTTTTAAATTGGACCCCATTGTCTATTACAATTGAAGAGGGTATCCCATATCTATAGATAATGTAGTTCAAAATGAACATAGCCATCTATTTTCTAGTGGGTTTAATTAGCGGCACGGCCTCAACCTAGTTTGTAAAATACTTAGTGGCTGTAATGATGAACTTGTGTCCATTTGAAGAATTGGGATATATTTGTCCAACCAAGTCAAAGGCCCATTGTTGAAATGGCCAATGTGTAATGAAAGCTATAAGTTCTCTGGCAGGAGCATGGATGAGATTTCCATGTGTCTGGCATTTATGACAGGTTTTTGAAAATTGGATAGCATCTTTTCCATGGTAAGCCAGTAATAGCCTACTCTAAGTAGTTTATTTGCTAGTGAAAAGTCATTCGAATGTGATCCACATACACCTTCATGGACTTCTTTTAACGCATGATTTGACTCTTCGAGTTCTAAACATCTAAGAAGTGTACCATCAAGACATCATCGATATAATTTATTAGTTATGAGGACATAACATGATTCTGTCCTAATCAAGGCTCTTTTCTCATTTTTGGATAGATTAGTAGGAGCAGTTTGGTCAGTGAGATAGGCAATGATATTGGCATACCAAGATTGGTCTGGGGTGTTTAAAGAATAGATTACTTGGTATTCAGGGGTATCAAAGGTAGGATAGGAGATTTATACCACCAAGAAGTCATATAAGAATTGATTCTCCTCCATTTGTAACATGGATGCCAATGTAGCCATAGCATCTGCAACTTTGTTCTTTGTTCTAGGTATTTTCTGGAATGTGATGAAGACAAAGTACTTTTTTAAGTCATCGACTAGTTGTTTGTAGGGTGTCAAATTTTCATCTTTTGTCTCATAGTCTCCATTGACCTGATTGATAATGAGATGGGAGTCACCATACATGTGAAACTCTACAATCTTCCATTCCATGGCAAGCTTAAGACTGTTGACCAGTGCCTCATATTCTAAAATGTTGTTCATGCATGGGAACATTAATTTGTAAGACTTGGGTATCTTATAGCCTTGAGGAGTTATGAATAGAACTCCTACCTTAGAGCCTTGTTGTGTGAAAGAACCATCAAAGTACATCTTCCATGGATACTCAATTAGATGCATAATGGTCTCATCAAGAAATACAATATTTAAAGGCTCATCATCTTGAAGGGGTGAATCAACTAGTTGATCTACGAGGACTTGTCCTTTAATAGCCCTTCGGTCTACATACTCAATGCCAAATTCACTTAGAAATGAGCCTTACTATATGTGAGAGCATGTAGTGTCTCAATTTCTATGATGCAAAGATGACTGCTAAACATGATTTTTCAATAATGTTGTAATTGAGCTCATAGGAGACTAGCATTCTATTGATGTAGTAGATAGCTCTTATTTTCTTTGTTTCATCCTCTTGTGCTAATAATACTCCTAATTATGTAGCTATAGCTAAGATATACCAGATTAATGACTTTCCATGAATAGGCACCATAAGAATAGGAGGAGTAGCCAGGTACCCCTTTAGTTCTGTGAAGTTGGTTTCACAGTGTTCATCCCATTTGAAGGTGACCCCTTTATGTAGTAATTTGGTAAAGGGTTGTGCTTTGTCAGCAAGTTGTGACATGAACCTCCTAATTTATTGAAGTCTCCCTTGCAATGTCCTCATTTTAATGATGTTTCATGGAGGAGTCATCTCTAGAATAGCTTTAACTTTGGCAGGATCTACCTCAATTCCCTTTGCTAAAATAATGAATACTAGAAACTTCCCTAATTGGCCTCCAAAGACACACTTCTTTGGATTGATCATGAGTTCAAATTGCTCCATATGATCCAATATCTTCCTTAAGTCATTAATATGAGTGCTCCTCTCTTTGGATTTAGCCAAGGTTTCATCCACGTAATCATCCATGTTTTTGTGCCTCATATCATGGAATATAGTGGTCATTGCTCTTTGATATGTAGCAACTGTTAGGGATTTTTCTTGCATGAACTATACTGCTTGATATGCTTATTTGAACCTTGTTACCTCTTGATTCTGACTCAGAGTTCAGAGGCAAGAAAAGCCTAATTGCTAAGGACTAAAACAACATCCT
>MU227181.1:1247039-1268928 GCA_018584345.1 Thuja plicata
GGTGGGTCCCATTTACTTTGAAAGCTTATAACACAGAATCAAGCGACAACCCGACTGAAGAGAAATCGCCAAGTCTCGTAAGATAAATGGAATATTCGGTTTTGTCATGAGACTAGGCGACATAAGGGAAAAGAAAAGTCGGGAGATCATTTGGCATATTCCACTTGATTCACGCGATCAAGCGACCTGACTTAATCTTTAAAATAGCACATGCCTTAAGTGAATAAAAAGGTAATGAAGGAATAGAAGGCATGGCTAAGGGTTTTTAGATACATCGTTCAACATTAGGCCTTAGGGTTTAGGATTTTACAGGGTTTTTTAGGATTTTGACATGGAATTAGCACGAAACCCAGAAACCTCAGAGAACAAGACAAGGAACAGGGGAAAACACGAAATACAACCAACAGCAACGACATTCTTTAACCCAAATGGCATAATGTTCTAGCAAAATGTGCCTCATGCACATGTAAATGCAGTCTTATCTTGATCCTCAGGGGAAATTTTTATTTGATTATAGCCTGAGAAACCATCCATTAAGGAATACATCTGGTAGCCTGTTATGAAGTCTATGATCATGTCAATGTTAGGTAGCAGGAATTCATCCTTTAGACATGATTTGTTTAAGTCTCTGAAGTTTGTACAGTTCCTGATAGATTTATTGGATTTAGACACGAGAACCACATTAGAGATCCATCCTATGTAGGCAATGACTCTGATAAATCCAACTTTCAACAATTCTCTAGTTCCGCCTTTACTAGCAATGCGACATGAGGATGCATCTTTCTAAGTTTTTGTTTCACGGGCTTGATCCTGAGAGCTATAGATAAGTGGTGCATGATTAGATTAGGATCTAGTCCAGGCATATCTATATAAGACCATGCAAAGTTGATCTTCTTCTCTTTCAGGAAATCTATGAACTGTGTCCTTTCTTCTTCTGACAAAGATTGTGCTAGGTGTACTATTTGAGGGTTTTCAATTGTGCCCAAATTAACTAGCTATGTTGGTTCCATTAGATTTGAAGACCTTTCCTAAAAAATTTTGGGGAGGATATCAAGAATCTCATCTTTTGGCGCCTCTGAGAGGTTTTCACCATTAGATACATCATTTATTTTTACTATTTTAGGATATGACACTACCACAACGTCATTTTCACTGGCAATCCCCTTTTTCTTTTTATTTTTCAATTTTTGACTGAGAAACCTGATATCCTCCTATGACATGTTTTTGCTCCTTGCATTGGTGGAAGAAGGGTAAGGTTCACAAGCATTGAGATAGAAAGCTAATGTGTAGTCATTGGGAAAGTCAAGGATAGGAGTAGGATCCATACTAGTCCAATCAATTAGGTCTAGGTTTATCAAAGACAAGGAATTGAACTTTGGGAAGGAAAACATTATGTTAGCATCATGACTATTAACTGACATGACATGTTCTGTTAAGTTAATTTCTTCAATGTTTAGACTAATAAGAGTGAGATCGTCATAAAAAGGGCCCTTGTTAGTTATATGCGGTCCAAACTCTAGTGACTCATCAGTGGAACTTTCATCTTCATCTCTTTGTAAAAGGAGACTTCTTTCTTGTTGCCTCTGAACTTCTTCTAGACTTAGGAAAGCACCAGTCTCTCTATCCATGACGGGGAGAAGGAAATCTTCCTCTGCTTCAGGATTATCAGTGTCATTGGGAGTAGTGTTAGACTATTCATGAGGAGTTGAGGGAGCCACAAACATGTGAATTATATCTATTTCAATATCTTCTATGGTGATAGATAGCTCATCCCATTCATAATCATGAGAGTCAGTGACCTCATCATAAAATTTGTTTAAGTATTCAGCAATAGTTATTTGATGTACCTGGTTAGCTACTTGTGGATCAAAGTGTGGTAGATCAAGGACATGGGTGATCATTACCAACTGCCCCCATTTAGGATGTGGATCCCATCATCAGGGTGTGCTTTCTGTAGCTATTTCTATTAATGGTATCTCTGAACCATTTTTTGTTGAGTCTCCTACCTCTTGAAAGGGAGGTTGTTCTAACAAAGGTATGCAAAGATCTTGAGGTACCTCAAAGCTGGGTACATAGTGTTCTCCTTGATATTCAGGATTCTCAATACCAGCATATAATAATCTTTCATAAGGCCATGGTTCTAGTACTATCTCATCTGTTTCATCGCTCCCTTTGTCAGAGGTTGGGCTGCCTTTTGAAGCAGGTTTGTCAGTTTTAGTATTAAAACCTAGTCCTATTTTGTCTCTGGTATTCCGTAACTCCATGGGTATAGGCTCAATAAGTCCTCTTCCTGTGTTTCTTAGAGGTCTTTTTCCTTTGTATCCCATTTTCTTAAGGATATTATATCCTTTACCATACTGTTCTAGGGATATTTCCACATGTTTGACTTTAGCTTCTGCTGGTTCTCCTTTGTAAAGCCAGTCCAAGACTACATGTTCTTTTTTTTTATCTAAAGAAGATGTGGACAATTTAACCATGCCCGTGGCTTTGTGAACTTCTAGTTCCTTTGGTGTAGTAGGTTTGAAAGACGAGGAGGGTCTACCATAGGATCTGGGTGATATGGGTAACTCTATTAGTGAGGGAGTCAGGTCCAGCTTGTACTCTCCCATACTTTCTTCTTTAATTTTTAAGGTTTTCCCAAATCTCTTCATAACCATGTCCTTAGTAGTCTCAGGAGTAATCTCATCCATACCTGCCTTGTTATGCGGGATCATAGTACCTACTTT
This sequence comes from Thuja plicata, assembly GCA_018584345.1. Taxonomy (NCBI): domain Eukaryota; kingdom Viridiplantae; phylum Streptophyta; class Pinopsida; order Cupressales; family Cupressaceae; genus Thuja; species Thuja plicata. Next base: position 1,249,766 of record MU227181.1, read on the forward strand.
GATATTATTACAAGTATAGTTAGCATCTACAGGAATAGTTACTTCCACCCCATTATGTGGGGACTTTATTCACTGGTGGTAAGTAGACGTCATAGCTTGTATTTTGTGGATCCATGATCTTCCCAATAGGATGTTGTAGGCTAGGGGTAGATCTAGAACTTGGCATGTGAGATTCCTTTCAATTGGTATAACTCTGATAGGCAAAACAATAAGACCTTTAGAGGATCTTTCTTCCTCATCATAAGCTTTGATAATTATTTTTCTTCTAGAGTCAATGGTTTGTTCTGAAAGACCCAACTTTCTTATGAGATTAAGTGTACAGATATTCAATCCTGTGCCTCCATCTATCAATACGCATCTAACATGAGATTTATGAAGAACTTCAATATGGAGGGGCTGATTATGTGGATGTGTCAATGACTTATCATCCTCTTCAGAAAAGGAGAGGTAATGTGGTGTTGAGATGTGATTGACCATCACTTGGAATTTGTCTATATCAATATCCTTTGGGATGTTAGTAGCATGTAGAGCTTGTTCTAGGATTTCCCTATGCACTGTTGATATTTTGAGCAACTCAAAAATGGAAATTTTGGTAGAGGTTCATTACAATTGGTCTACCAAGTCATACTTTCTCCAGGAATAGTAACCACGTGTTTTGCTGCTGGTTTGGGAATATTAATGATAAGAACCTTGGATGTTGACTTTGGTTTTGGGGAAGAATTGGGTCCTTTGATCATGACCTGTGCTTGACTCCGTGTTACTAGGTTTGAGTGGAAAGAAACATCTTTGATTGTGATCACATTAATTGATTCAGTCTTAATTTCCAACATATTGATCACATTATCATTGTTGGAATAGGTGTAGTTTACTTCATTACCTTTCCCTTTATATGTTTCCCCTCTATCATAATTATAGAATGGTTTATTGAATGTCGTATGATCTTCATTGGTAGTGTGTCTGTCCACTTTGATCTTACCTCCTTCAATGAGGTCTTGAATGACATGTTTAAGCTTAAGGAAATTATTAGTCTTATGTCCTTTGTTCTTGTGAAAGACACAATAGGAGTTATCATCCCACAACCTTGGTTTCACCGCTAGTTACCATGGTTTGGAATCTGGGATTGTGAGAACTTTGTTGTCTATAAGTGTCTTCAAAACAGTCTCAAGAGGCTCTCCCAAAGGAGTAAATGTTCTTTGAGGTTTTTAAGTCCATGTCTGACCCTTGCTATTATCATTGTTTGCTTTGGGTATGGGGGTCATTATTTTGGCATCTTTTCTTGCTTGCATACTCTTGGATAGATCGAATACTTTAGGTTTAGGGCCAACATGGGATGTGTCTACTACACCATCATTGAAAACTTTCTTGTTTTATTTCCACCGTTTAGGCTTGGAGTTGGAGTTGTTCAATTTGTTTTCACTTTGAAGAGTGATCTCCCCCTTTCTGACCATAACTTCTTTGATACGAATGGCATATTTGATCATTCTGTCGAAGCTAGGGGAGTCTTGCATTTGTAATGCATAGTTCAATTTTGGTACCAAGTTATTGACAAAGATTTCCATCTTGTCCGATTCAGGGATAGCTCTTGAGTACCGTGCAAAGATTTTCCTCCATCTTTGAAGGAAGTGTGTAAATGATTCATTGGTCTTTTGTTTAGTATTACATAGATCCATCATAGTCACATCATGTTGGATATTATAGGAGTAATGTTGGATAAACTATTGTATTAACTCCTCAAAATTTTTGACCTTAGGTGTAAGCTTTGAGAACCATTCCATGGTGTTTCCACCTAGGCTTCCTGGAAAGAGTTGCATGAGGTATGTAGGTTCATGCATGTATTCAATGCTTAGAGTGCAAAATTATTTGATGTGATAATGTGGGTCATTATCCCCCTTATACTTGTCATATTTTGGTCTCGCTATGTTAGGAGGCAATGGGACCATAGTGATACTCTTGTCAAAAGGAAATGGGCAAATGGTGTCCAAAGAGTATTTTGTTTTGGGTTTATCTTTCTCCTATTTGAGAGTCACAAGCTTTGTTTTCATCAAAGTGAGTTGTTTGGTGAGAATGGATACAGGAGTTGGTACCTCCTTTTCATTGAGATTTTCCACATCATAATCCGGGGGTAATTTTATGCCAGTGGATGCCAAATGGAAGAAGTATTTCTCTTTATCATCATCAATTATCCTTTCTAATATCTTGTGGAACCTCTTACTCTATTTGAGTTTATCATACTCATCTTCAGGGATCTCCCCCTCACTGTCCAATCCAAATGGATGATGTTCAAAGGTGGTTTCTTCATTCTCATTGAGATCTTTGTGCTTTTGGCTTTTTCTATTGTCATATTCTTCAAAAGATGCACTCCATTCATAAGTGTTTCTATCCATTTGTGGAGATTCTATATTGAGTAGGGAACTGCGAGATGTTTCTCCTAGAAAGTGCGGTGATTTAGGAGGAACTTTTGATCCTTTAGATGTGTACTTTTTGCATCTTGTGTTAACCATGAAGTTGTATCTCAACTTTCATCAATGTTTCCTGATAGTGTCAAGTAGAGTCTCAAATCGTTCAAGTGAGTGTGTCTAGGTAGAAGTGTTGTTTTTGTTTTGGTGGAAGTAAATGTTTCCAGCATCAAAGGGTTAGAATGCCTTGATAGTGAGATGATAATCAAGTTGTTGTAAAAAGTGGGTAGACCACACGTATTGAGATAGATTGTAAGAGTCCGACAGGACATGCAAGGTAGACATCTGAAATTTTTTTTGATATAGACATAGTGAGACCAAAAGAAACAATAGGGACAGATTTAAAGAGTCAAAAGGGAATCCGAAATAAAGTATCTTCCTCTGAGAGGCAATGATGCAAGTTCCCATTGTCAAATGTTGTAAGTTTTGTATTGGACGTGCGTGGAGTTTGTTTGATTGAAGATTGTGTTTTGAGGTTTCGCCAATGAGTGAAAAATACATGTAGACCAAGGTTTTGAATTTTGTTTCTTGTTTGAAGATGTTATCTTTTTAATGATTTTCAGTCACATCAAGCATTGTTGCATTATTAGGAGGGTGAAACAGACACACATCTTATCCCTATTTTCTAGGTGGAGGATGAAAATCCTTGCTCATTGACTTAGGTACACACTCAAATCCTAATTAGAATACAGCCATCACCAAGCACGCAATGGCTCTAGTCATGATGTTGTATTAGCCGAATCCAAATGTAAGTGAGGGCATGATATGATGCTCGTGTCTTCGGGCAATTACTTTTTTCCTTGCACAAGGATTATCACCCTTTTGGGGATGAATCAGGAATTCTTTTAGTTTAAATGTTTTCTATTATTGGGAAATCCATTCAAAACCATCCCCCATAGAATTGCACATGGAAAAATTGAGGCATATATCCCTATGAGTACTTAAATATATGTAGTCTCGCAAGCAAGATTCAAGCAGCTCCGCTCTACACATACCCAAGCATGTTCAAGGAATGATGTCAAAATTCCATGAATAAAATTGGCTCCATCTTTCGAGGATTTAGCCTAAAAGGAAGAAATTATTTATAGTGAGTTGGAAGGGTTGGCATAAAACCTATCCTCACTTGGGTCATTCTCGGGAGATTTTTTCCTTAACTGGCAGGCCTGCTACTATTAAATAAGCTTACAAAGGATTGGCGAGCGTAGGATGTCTAGATTTCTGATTCTTCCAAAGAAGAAGAGCATACTCTCCTAATCCATGTTGTTTTCTCCCAAAACAAAATTAATCAAACAGTTAATTCCCTCAAGCAATGTTGTGCTTGATTTAAAATGTTCTTATTTAAGGAAAATAAAATACTTGAAAGTAGATTTGCGTTATTCAATTGATCACAGTTTTTAGTGCTTTGCTTGACCAATTACTAATCCAAATTGAATTAAATGATTGAACTTGTTCATTTATCCCATAAATTTAGTTCTTTGATTGTTCAATTTCTAATTCTAAATGAATTAAACAATGTGAGTTTGCTTGTTCATTTACCCCCTAGATTATTTCACAAGTGTTAAAACAATGTCTGATTTTCTGCTTTTCCTTAAAAAGGAAAAGAGTATAGTAATCTAGTTGTTTTAAGAATTGTTTGAGAAAATGGTATTAAGTGTGAAAGATTTTGAAAAAGGGTTAGTATCAAAATCAGTCTAAAAATCCCTGCAACTACACACGTTTAGTATCACTTAGGAGATTAAATCTGATTCAAATGAATTATGCCAGTCGATCGAGGAGTTGTGTGGACATAATTGGGGGTATGATCACACTTAGGGAAAATAGGGTATATGGTCATAGAAGAAAAAATATAGGTGGTTACACTTCTTTGTGATCATCTATTAATCAATTCCCGGACATAGCAAATGTGTTCTCATCTTGTTGTCAACTGTTAAAGTTTTCAGGAGAAACCTTCAGACTATCCTTCCTATAGTAAGTCATCTTCAGGATCACCTCAAGATGTTAAAATTTCTCTTTAAGGACCACAAGCTTTGATACCAATTGTTAGGAATAACATTCTACAAGACAACTGAGAGGGCGGGGGTGAATCAATTGTGATATAGATTATTAAACTTTAAACTTTATAAACCAAATCTGCAGATGTAAATGATAACACGGTAAATTCCAACACCATAACACAATATTTTTTTTTAAGGAAACCCTGTTAAAGGTAAAAACCAGGTGGGAATTAACACCCAAAAATAATGTACTGAGAGTATAGTATCCCTGTTTAAAGATTTAGCCCTATTAGGAGCTTGTTACAACATTACAGTACATAGTCCCTGTTAGGAGACAGAAACGGTTAGGAGTCAAAAGAAATAGTAGGCTCACTGCCAAGGCACACTTCCCAAAGAAGGTTAAAGCCAACCTCAAGGATTTATAATATGAACAAGTGTATAAAGAAAATACACAATCTAGTGAATTGTCTGATAGCAACTGTCTTTGCTTGGTTAGTTCAATTAAATTACTCTTCTCATAAACTCTGCTCTACATCCAGTAGCAAAACAAGCCTCACATCTTTCACTTCTTCTTGATTTCAATCTCTATCACATATTTTCAAAATAAAAGATCACTCATATATACCCTCTTACAATAATTCATTAGGTCGGCCATTTAAGCTTTCCTAATACACAAATAATTAATTAGGTTAGCCAATTAAGGCTTTCTAATATACAAATAATTATTTGACCCCTTGCTAAGATACACACAGTACCTATAACAAGTAAATATCATTTAAAATCCATTAATTATGCTTCCAGATCTGTAATCCATGCTCACATTTTGTTTTACATGCTACATGTCTAAAATTGGCAAGCAAATAGGTCTTCTTTAGAATACACGCCACAGATGATGTCACCAGTACCAAAACCACAATCGAACTCAACCCATTACTCCAACATATATTGGGTGTCCACTAGTAATCTCACATCATTTGAAATATCTTTTCCAGAAAGATATACCAGAAACACAGAGACCTGCTCTGTCTAGAATCACAGTTATAGTCCAAAAACCAGTCTTCACCAAATCAACTGTAACATCCACAATATGAAAAATAAATCCAAGAGACCTTAGGAATAAGTTCAACACACATCCTTCCACATAAATTCAACTTTGATCATTCTGAATCATTCATATAGTGTCCGTACACTTCTTCCAGTCAAGTAACCAGTCTATCCTCTCCACATAAATATATGTTGACATCAGTGACAAAACATGAATATCAACAACATGATCAGTAACCAAAACTAATATCATCCAACATAGTCATCATCCTAGAATAGTTATCAACAAATAGAATAAAGTATCTATCACCATAATAGCTCTTTGTTCTCATTGGTCCACATAAGTCAGTATGGACTAACTCTAGTATAGCATTAAAGATGTGTAGGTTTTTCTCTTGAAACTAGACTTTGTCATTTTTCCTTTTTGACAATTATTGCACATAACATGGTTGGGTTTTGACATACTCGGTAAGCCTCTTACTTTTCTTTTCTTACTTATCCTAACCATGTTCTCAAAATTCACATGACATAACCTTTTATGCCACAACCAAATGTCTTCATTTCTAGCCAATAAACAAGTGGTCTCAATATTATCAAGATAGAATATATTACCTTTTGTTTGTTCACCAGTACCAATCAAATTTCTTGTTCCATTGTAGATCTTTGCCTTTTTGTTCTCAAATGAAACTCAGTGTCCTATTTTGTTCAGTTGTGAAACACTTAATAGATTATAGTCAAGTCCTTTCACCCAATATGCATTTTCACATCTAATTAGATTATTCAACATGATGGTTCCTTTTCCTTCAAATAGGAAACGTGAGTCATTAACCATCCTAACTAATCCACCATTATAATACTCAACATTTTCAAACTTTTCCTTATCTTCAGTCATGTAGTGAGTATAGCCACTATCATTAATCCAGACATCATTTTTGCTAACTTTAGATATGAGTGCAGTTTCAACATACCTTTCTTCTTCATCTAAATCATCCTTCATAGCGACAAATACTACCTCAACATCCTCATCAAAATCGGTGTCAGTATTTTCAGTTTTGTTCTCAACTAGGTAACAAGCCTTCTTGCCTTTTTCCTTGTAATCTCAGTTATCTCTTCTGTCAGAGTTTCAATTGCTTATGTAGTCTCGGTCATCACTTCTGTCAAACTTCTTTTCATAAGATATGTCATTGTTTCTTTCATCCTTTCTCTTGTTAGGGCATCTATCAGAAAAATTTCCAATTTCTTTGCAATTAAAATAGAACAATGGTAATTTACCTTTGTATCTACCTTTTCCTCTATGCAGTCTTCTATCCATTAGTGCTTCAAGTTCATCAAGTTCTTGTTCATAACTATCACTTTCAGTATCATTTCTCATAGTGTGTTTATGACTAGATTTTCTTATTTATAGAGAAGATTTGAATGTAGACTCAATAGTTGGTAAGACATTATTGTCATAGTTGTGCATCTCAAATTAAATAAGTCTACCAATAAAACTATCAAAATTAACATTGTATTTTCTACTGATCTCATTTATTGAATTGCAGATAATCTAATAGCATAAATAGGTAGTAAGGTTCTTAGAATTTTACTTACCACTATTTCTTCCTCAAGTACTCCTCCTACTCCACGGATAGAATTAACAACTTCTTTGTTTTTTCTACTATACAAAGTGATTTTCTCTCCTTTTATTCTTAGGTCATCAAAATTTCCTCTTAGGCTTTCAACTTTAGCTCTCAACACATTGGTGTCTCCTCCATGTACTAGCCTGAGTTTGTCCCATATTTTCTTTGCAATGGTGCATGATTTGAAATATTCAAATTCAACATTAGATAGTGAAGAAGCAAGTTCTATCATCATAGAATTGTGTTCATGTTTCTCTCTCAATTGATCAACAATTAGAGGTCTAGTAGGTGCAACATATTCAACATCCAAGTATTGTGTGACATCATTACCAATACCTGATAGATGAAGTCTTATCCTGATTTTCCATGAAGAAAAGTTATCTTTGTTCAACTTAGGAACATCCCTTTTACTCATCTTGTGATCTTTAGTTTGAGTCTTTAAACTCTCTTCCAAGCACCAAAGCTCTGATACCAATTGTTAGAATAACTGAGAGGGGGAGGAGGGGGGTGAATCAGTGGCCTCAAAAATAATCCCAATAATCCAACCATAATTTATATCACAAATATAATATCCTCTAGTTATTTTTTAGTCCTTCAAGATGTATGCCTTGTGTAATTCTAACAAATATACACTACTCGGTAAGATATATTGTTTATCTTTTCTAGCCTTTACTGAGTAGCAGCAATTTAACCTAGTGTTTACCGACCAATCCAGATTTATTAATGTGTAAAGTAAACAATCAATGCAATGAAAGAAATACACATTTGACACATATATTTTTAATGTGGAAACCCTATTAAGGGAAAAACCACTTGGGACAGGTAACCCAAAATTTTCACTCTTATGAAGTGAGCTCGATGAAGATCCAACCCTATTAAAGGTTACAAACACACTGTTAAGTGCTCCCTTGTTAGAGGATTAAAAAATAATAGTTTGTATTTTGACCTAGAACTCACTATGTTGTAAATAAGCAAACCTTTTAATACTCTTGAGTATCTCAATACAATAAGGATGGTTAAATCCCACTCGGTTAAGAGATTTTCTGAATCAATGGTTAAACTGAAACAGTAAATGATCTATTCAATAATACAAATTTTATCTTGCAGATTTTCATATCTATTGTTAATTCATAATACCTCTCTAATAAATTTTCTCTTCAATTCCTTTTCTCCCCTTCTTTCTTCTTTCTAATCGGTGAATTCTTTGTCCTCTGTTGCTCGGTGTTTACAGAATTATTTGGCTCTCTTCTTCAGCCTGTATGATCAGATCTGTATGAAGAATTCTATCTTCACCAGAATTATATTCAACATTCCTCACTTCATAATGAGCTCCTTGTCTCTTTATATATATATGATTTAACCATTCAATCTCCTTGTTTTCATCGTAGATCACTTCTTGATCCATAAAGCTCACTGTGCTTTCTTTAATCCGTAAAACTCTCCTTCGGTTTTATTCCACAAATCTCTCCATGATAGATGGGAATAAAATATGCTTTAAATCTCATGCTTTTCTTTAGTTTAACTGATCTTTAATAACAAAGCAATCAATTAGTCAATCTTTTAATATATCTCTTGCTAGCTAAGTGTTTTTTTCATTCTTTATCTTCAGTTCTGATCAGTGATTAACTTCAGTTAGCTCGGTCATTGACTCCAGTTGTCCTCAGTAACAACTTCAGTTATACTCAGTTACTATGATGCTTAGTTTATACTATCCTTTGGTGTTCACTTTCCATTGGTGTTTATTGTCACTTGATGTACACTATTACTTGGTGTATACTGGCTTTTTATGTTTTACCGATAAAATAAAATTTGTCTCTTCAACTCTTGAAGTATATGACAATATGTGTATGACCAATCAAAACATATCAAGTTGACATCAATGACAATACAATACATTAATTGATTTATTGTACTGCATTCACTTTTTCATCTCGGTGATCATCAACTTATCATCTTCAAACATTCAATCAAATATAGTTCATCACAAATATACTCATCTCATCAATAAGATATGAAAGGTATCAACTTCAACAATAAAGTCCAAAAAATGCTTCCATTTGAAAAGTAAAATGTATCAATCTCAACAATGGGTATGTGCAAGAAGATGAGGGGCCAAAAAGTGGCAATGTGAAAAAAATCCACTTTTCACTCATCCAAAAGTGCATGAAGACGTTTGTTGACTTTTTAGTAGAGCTGGGTGTCAGTACACCTGGGAAAACCTAACACCAAAGCACTAGCCTAATCGGGTACCTGATATTTTTGGGTACCTGATATTTGTGGGTACCTGAAACCTGTGGCATAAATCAAAACTCGAGAGTCATTTTCCTTATTTCTCTCATTGCCTATGGATTGAAAAATGGCTAGGTTTATCCCCTACATGATATTTTTGGGTACCAAATTTTTCCAACAAAAAATTCAACTTTGTGGTATATAGAGTAAGTGAATTCTTGATATATTTTGACATATTTCTTTCATTTTGATGTTAAATGAAGTTTTTTTGGATGAAATAGGGTTTTTTTATTATTTTTTTAATAATATATGAAATCAATTTGAAATTTATTTTTATTTTTTATTTAATCAGGTATGGCTGACAAAAATGAAGAAAATAACCCCCCCACCAAATAACGATCCCCAAAACAATCCAGAACCGCTTCAAAAACCTCGATCTTTCGATGATTGGATACAAGACAATTTGAATACTATTAGGGGGTCCCAAAACACATATCAAAATCTACGTACATTAGGTCCCATGCTTGCCACCCTAAATACTATTGTTCAAAATATTGACACACTTACATGGCAATATAATGCTTCTCTTCATTGGCGTGACGATATGCATGCCCAATTTGATAGTGGGCTTGACCATGATGGGATTACGGCCCTTAATATAACTAAAGATGATATATCCTCCATTTTTGTGAATCCTAAAATTGGATTAAAATTTGACCCCCAAAAAGGCCAAATTATCAATTAAATGGTGCATAAACGATGCAATGCGTAGACACTTTTGGGATCGCTAGTGAATGGTTTTTGATAAACCACCCCACAACAATTTGGAGGTCCCTTTCTATTTTATAAAAAAATTGTATGCTAATTTTTTTCTTGGTCACAATGTAAATTATTGGAGCATGAGGCCCAACATGGGCATAGGTGGAGGAGCTCCTTAGACTTGGCCATTTGCCCAGCGCAAAAGGCCACTACCTTTGTCCCCCCACTGATGTCTCACCCCCTCCTCTAGTGCAACATCCAGATATCATTATAGAGGCTGCCTCACAAAGTATTAGGTCCAATCACACGCTGAGTGATTAGTTGATCACCTAAACTAGGTCATTGTTTCCTCCTGGTGTGGATGATGTTGGCGCATTGACATCTGGCAACAGTTCACATGTTGCAAGAATTTGTGCCTCAGACTACTTATTGATGCTAATATATATCAATACGTTATTGATGAGGAGGATATATGAGATGTATCTATACAAGATGCAACACCTCATGAAGCATCTGTGTCTCATGAGAGTGATGAGGAGGGTCCTGCAGAGCCATGGACTCTTGTTGATATAGTAAGAGTAAACATTATAAATAAAAAATTTCACATGAACTATTTAAATTAAAAATAATTTATTTATTTAGATTAGTTTGAATGAATGCATGCACTTATGTATAATATATTTGGTCCATTTATGTTTAGTCGATGATGGAGGAGGAGTTGAGATAGGTGGATGACTCCACAATTTTTGCCATTTCATTTCACCTTGACACCTACATGGTATATTGTAAATTATGTACCCATTAGTTTTTTTATATCATTTGGTGTACATGCTTAAATATCTATCAATTAAAGCAATAAAAATCATACATTTACTAATATATTTTCATCTTATTATACTCTTCCAGGTATCAGCTGATGTTAGTGGGGGGCACGAGGGGGTTCCTTCTTCATGTGTCGACAAAGGAAAGGTGATTAAGTGTTTAAGATTAATTATACATGCATATATATGCCACTTGTGTGTAGAAATAAATATTTTACATGCACTTTATTGTATAGGGTTTGGCACTTGATGATGTCCCGACACAAGTTTGGGAGCCTAGGCTAACAGGCATCTTGATTCAAAGTGATAGCCTGATTGTAAGTAGATTTATATATTGTTATTTATATTTTGTAATCACGGTTGTGATGATTAAGTACATTTATATAATTGACTATCTTTTTTATTCTCATAGGTTACTCCCAATGTGAGGGAGGCCCCATGAGAATCTTTCATATCTTTTTTGACCCAACCCACTATTCTAGAGGAGATCATCGGACGCAAGTTTTAATTTTAGTTCAATCAATTTGTAATTTTATTACGCTATCATCCTATTTTGTAAATTTATTACTCTATGTTGCACCTTGGGACCCTGCACCACTCTACTAATCTCATTATTGCAAATATATATTTATAGGTCAGAGTTGATATTGGTGGCATTGTCCCTTCACTACCAAGGGCTTATGTTAGGACACCTGATCATGGTAGGTGATCGAGAGGCCAGGTACAAATGTTTGTATCCAATTATAATTGATAATTAAATTAGTGTTTGAATTATGAATTATATATATGTAAAAATCATATAAACTAAGCAATCTAACTTGGGTTTGAACTCTTTTTTGATGCAGGATCAATCAGAGCCAAATAGTTCTTCAAAGAGGCTACATTTTGATGATACCCCTACGATATAGGATATATTTTTTATTGTGGTTATTTAGAGATGCCACTTGGCACATTTTGAGATGGCATATATGCCACATTGTACACCTTCAAACATTGATTTTGTAGACATTTTGAAATTTCATGTGCCATATTTGTATATGGAGATACTTTTGATACTTACTATATATATAATATTTTCATTTTTATGTTATATTTGTGTCATCATTTGTAAACACATGTATTATTCATGTTTATGGAATTGAATGGTGAAGTTATATGTTGACTATGATTATGATTTTTATATCTTGAAGTTATATTTTGAAGTTATATTTTGAAGTTATATTTGATTATAATTATGATTTAAATTATATCCTGTTGAAGTTATATGTCCATTTGTTTGAATTTGTTATAATAGATGCAATAAATTACCGAGATTACTCAAATTCTCCTTTGTTTTGTAACAACACCCAAATCCTTCCTTCAATAATGCATCAACTTCTAGAGTCAACCCACTTCAATAGATCTATCAATGGTCAAATGCATCATACTTTGGCCCACTATACTCCACATCTTAACTTTCTTCTACCAACTTCATGCCCGTTCATTCAAACATGCTTCATGTTCCTTGATTATCTACATTTGCCCAAATAGATTCTCTGACCCAAATACTTGATCCTCATGACAAATTTTGATTCTAAACCCTCCAAGGGACTTAACATACTTGGTTTATCCTATCATAAAATTTCCAAGAAATTCTCTTGCATAGTTTTCTCCAAACTCCAAATTATCCTTTCTAGGCACACAATCATATTCCAAAAAGTTTAGCAGCGATTGTTTTTGGTTGTTTTCTCCAAAAATTCCCAAAATAATTCCAAAGCTAATGAGTGTTTTAGATACCCTTTATCAAGTTATAAAACATATGTCAAACTTAGCCCACATTATTTTGTAACATCATGCTCAAAAACTATTATCCTCAATCACATACCTAGGCCTAATTGCTCCATTTTACAAAGGCACCCATTTAAGAAAATGCTCCTAGACCTTTACCCTTTGGACAGTAGCATAATTTATTCCCAATTAGAGAAAAACAAAATCAATTTGGTCCTATGACCCTCACTACAAGTTTTGGCATCGACTGAGATTGCCTTGCCAAATTCAAACAAAGTTGAATCACCCAAAATTGAGAGAGATTTTTGTAGACCTTGGTAACACAGTCTCGTAGCCCCTAACAGTTTTTTGATACCTCTCATGAGGTCTGAGATATGATCCTTGGAATATTACTGCCCAATCATGCTTAGTGCACCTTGGGGACACTTGGGTTGAGCATGGTCACGAGCATTCCAAGACTCCATGGGTGGAACAGGGTTTTCACTGGTGTTTACCCAAACAATCGAAGCCGATGGAGTGGATGGTTTGATACCAGGATGAATGGTTTAAAAGACACACTACGGAGCTACTTTCAACTGACCCTCACTACAAGTTTTGGCATCGACTAAGATTTCATTGCCAAAATTCAAATGAAGTCAAATTGTCCAAAAATGAGAGAGATTTTTGTAGACCTTGGAAATAAGATCCCATAGCCCCTAATGTTTTGTCAATACCTCTCACGAGGTCCAAGATACAAGCCTTGGAATATTGCTACCCAATCGTGCTTAGTGCACCTTTGGGACACTTGGGTTGAGCATGGTCATGAGTTTTCTAGTGAATCCATGGGTGGAATGAGGTTGTCGTTGGCATTTACCCAACCAACCAGAGCCAATGGAGCAGAAGGTTTGATGCTAGGATGGACGGTTTGAAAGATACACTACAGAGCTACTTTCAACTGACCCTCACTGCAAGTTTTGACATTGATTGAGATTTCCTTGTCAAATTCAAATGAAGTTAAATCTCCCAAAATAAGGATAGGTTGTTGTAGACCTCAACAGCATGATCATGTAGCCCCTAAAAATTTTTCAATACCTCTCACGAGGTCTGAGATACGAGCCTTGGAAGATTGTTGCCCAATCATTCTTAGTGCACCTTGGGGACACTTGGGTAAAGCATGATCGTGAGAATTCCAGTGACTCCATGGGTGGAAAGGGGTTGTCACTAGAATTTACTTGGCCAACTAGAGCTGATGGAACAGATGGTTTGATGCCAAGATGGACGGTTTGAAAGATACACTATGAAGCTACTTTCAACTGACACTCACTGCAAGTTTTGACATCGACTGAGATTTCCTTTCCATATTCAAATGAATTCAAATCACTCATAAATGAGAGAGGTTGTTTTATACCTTAGAAAAACAATCCTGTAGCCCCTAACAGGTTTTTGATACCTCTCACGAGGTATGAGATACGATCCTTGGAAGATCGCTGCCCAATCGTGCTTAGTGCACCTTGGAGACACTTGGGTTGAGCATGGTCGTGAGGGCTCTAGTGACTCTGTGGGAAGAAAAAAGTTGTCACTGGTGTTTACCTAGCTAAATAGAGCCAATGGAGTAGATGGTTTGATTCTAGAATAGATGGTTTGAAAGATACACTACGAAGCTACTTTCAACTGACCCTCACTACAAGTTTTGGCATCGACTGAGATTTCCTTGCCAAATTCAAACAAAGTTGAATCACCCAAAACCAAGAGAGGTTGTTTTAGACCTTGTAAACATTATCTTGTATCCCTTGATGGTTTCTCGATACCTCTCATGAGGTCCAAGATACGAGCCTTGGAAGATTTCTGCCCAATCATGCTTAGTGCACCTTGGGGACACTTGGGTCGAGCGTGGTCGTGAGAGTTCCAGTGACTTTGTGGGAAGAATAAGGTTATCACTGGCATTTACTCGACTAGCCAGAACTGATGGAGCAGGTAGTTTGATTCCAGGAAGGACAGTTTGAAAGATACACTATGAAGTTCCTTTCAACTGACCCTCACTCCATAGTCAATCATCTATATCTATTATGTATGTATCCATCTATACTTATGATGCAGTGGCTTGGAGAACTCCACAAATTGGACAAAAAGACTCCACACCTTTGTAAAAAAATCCCAAGGTCTCACCGTGTACCCAAGGGATTACACTTGCTCCAAGAGGTCAAATGACTTCCAAATGATACAAGACTAACCACAAGACTTCCTAGGGTCCCAACAAACCCCAAACAACTTGTCTTGATAGGTTACAAGTGCATAATGGAATCATTCCAAAAGATCATGTTAGAAGAATATTAAACAGGTCATAATGGCATCATTCCATGAGAATCAGAGTGTTGTCATTCATGGAATGATCCATTTCATTGCAAAAAGACCAAACTATCAAGTAAAATTTGTGACTTTCAAAGACCAGTCAACACCTATTGATGAAATCTGATTCAAATGAACTTCCAGAGCATCAAAAATTGTTTGAAATGATGAAAATAATATCCTTAAACCATTAGAAACAACAATCAAACTTTTAATAATTCAAAGCATGCAAATGACATAAGTAAATAATCAAAATTTATGAGTTTTCATTGCCCATGTCTGAGAAAATCTATACTTAGATCCCTTCTTGGCACTATTGGCCACGCATACATGATTTTGGTCCTAATTCATTATTAGGACTTCTAGGACATTTAAATTTTAAATCAAATTGATTGTTACAAATTTCCATTATAGGCTTCAAAAGATCCCAATTAACCTTTAAGGATTCTTTTTTCCTTCTATCTCTAATTGGATCCATAGTGACCCTAGGTGTCTTCATAGGTTCTCCTGCACCAAGTTACAATCCACATACAAAACCAATTTTATTGACTCAAAAATAGAATCTAAGAAAGGTAAAATTAATATATTAAATTTAATCTTAAATAAATTAGAAAACCTTGCACTAAGTTAACTTATTACCTATTCAAGTGTTCCTGAAGGGTTATCTCTTTGCTTCAGGGTCTCCAATAGTGCTTCATGATAAAAAATATTAATAGTCTAAAGTTATTTTTTCTTTGGTCTTCCTTGATGCTTTGACAACTTGACATTTGTTTATATAACAAGGTGTGAATACATGAGAATATTTTTGTGCTTCTCATAGTCTTCAAATGCAGGAATTCCATTCTTTCTAATCATGTTTGTTCGTAGCCATGTTCCCGCAACAACAACTGAACCAGTAGGATATGTGAACCAATCACCATTTTTCATCACTTGTGCAATCTTATGTTTACCTTGTAGACAATGTGCTAACTAATAATCTGACCTCTCATCATTCCCCTGCGGTGCAACCAATGTAAAAAATCTCTTGGCTTCTGAAGATATGAAAGATGGTCATACTCAATCGAAGTCTCCATGTCATTGTTTCTTATAGAGAGTGTCAAATATAAAGGAGTTAGATACTATGAAACCCATGTATCCACCCACTCACTTGACTCACAATGATCCCAATCATACTGAAAATACATGGGGAAAAAACAAGCCAACTCTCATGTCCAAATGGTCCATGTACTACTATCGAAGCTTCAGAATGAATGCATTTTTGAAGAGTCTTTCACTATTTGATAATCCAGTCTGTCTCCTATAGTTCCTTCCTCAACCAACCAAAATAATCTACACACTATAGAATCAAGATTCCCCCCTGTGACAATGATAAAGTACACCAATCAACAATAGAATGAGAATCAAGAAGCACAATATCTAAAATCCTTAAGTGCTCCTTAACTAGAGCTCTCTTCACGCACACACACCTGCTCCATCATGCTCCCCTTTCCCATTCCCTGACTTAAAAAAACTCCAAATATGAGGTAAACCTCTCTTCACATGCATTCTACATAACCAATAAAACATTCGCACATTCTTAAATTGACCGGTGCAATTATCTGACCAAATGAGATGCCTATCCATAGCAATATCATTTTCCTGTAAGAAGTCAAAATAGTTCTCGAAATAATGTTGGACAAACTCATGAGAGTGAGACCTATCATCACTCATATAAAAATGATACTCTATGATTATCTTCCGCTCATTTTTTGTGCTATCAGGGGAATGTCTATATGTGATGTGTACAAAAATAACAACCTGAATGGAATTGTAATATTGAGCTTGAGTCTCATTTTGGGGCTGCAATGTATAGTTCTCCACAAATTATACAATGGATATAATAGTTTAAATGGTGAAAGTGTCCTTACACATCCTGAATTGTTGATCCAACAATTAAGACTTGTGTGTATGCCTTGCATACTTGTAAAAAATATTTTTCTTGAAATCTGAAATAAAATCAGCAACATTGTATTCTTTTGCAACTAACTCACATCTAGAGCCTTCACCTCCACTCTTCAATGTATATTTCACTGTTTCATATACCTTTTTTTGGATGACTATCTTTCCAAAATTGTGTTCCAAACCCTCATGAAAACATGTCCTAAACTTGGAAAAGCCACCATATTCTGAGCACTTGTCATTTAAGTAATATTTTTTATAAAATAAACAACCATCATCTCTACGACAAAAAAATTGATCTAGCAAGTCTCTTGATGATTTGGGAAGACCACTTGCACCACAATCCTCTATAATTTCATTAGTATGCAAAGCAGAATGAATGGTCCGTAATAGTTCATGATGCATTGAAAACTCAACATGATATTTGCAAAAACATGTATTCCAAATCTTAAGGGGTACACAATAAAATGGCTTCACAGATTCAAAAGACCTTTGTGATATTTTCAATGTTTGATGTCTCTCACAAATGTTTTTATACAATATCATTTGACTTACCTCCACATAATGTTTAGGATGTGGAGTGCGGTCTCGATTGCCAACTCTCAACTTAAAGACATCCTTCACATTTGGTGACATTCTTGAGTTAGCATGCCAAAATTGTTGAATTTCATCCTTGACAATATATGTTAGCATCTTATCAAAATGTGGAAGTCTCCCACCATAAGCCCATGTATCAATTTGAAGTGGATCATCAAGTCCTTCTCTTCTTTCAAGTTCTCTATCCAACATTTTATGGTCTATATTGAAGTCAACACAAGTTTGTATCATCAAATGAGCCTTTCTCAACTGATGACTTACTAAGGAGGTTGTAATAACCCTCTGAGAAGCTCTCTTGTATTTTTCTCTTCTAGTCTTCCCAATGCTATTGAGAGCATTGAAAAGATTCTTCACAACAACGGCATTTCTCTCCATTTTCTTGTTCACACGAATCTTCAATTTCACAAGCATAGGTTTCATCTTTTGCATCTTTAACAACTACACAAAAATTTGACATTGCTCAACCAATGTCTTGTTTCCAAAAAAATGATCATAAAGTTGTGAAGCCCACAACCTAAAAGTTCTATGTGATCTCTTTCCTTCCCAATTATTCATAATGTTATCCTCTATTTCAATTAACCATTTAGGTGTTCTTGAAAGCCCCAAATTTGAAGTTTGATTATCTTTATTGCAAGGGACTTCATTTCACATATAATTTGGAGATGTGTAACGTTCATGTGGTTCTTGTGCAACATTTTCATTCCCCAAGTCTACATTTTCAATCTCCATATGTACATTTTCATCTTCATTCCATTCATTGTCATTCCCCAAGTCTACATTTTCATTCTCCAAGTCTACATTTTCATTCTCCATCTCTACATTTTCATCTTCACTCCATACATTTTTATTCACAAAATTAATTTCAATATTATTTTCAAATTAAAAATCCTCTTCACTTGCAACGACATTTATGGGGTCACCTTGGTTAATGTTTAACATACCTTTTCTCTTTCTTCGGTGATTTTCCCTATGTTTTTTCCTATATGCTTGAATTTCTTCATTCGTCATGTTTGTACTTTTGATGACTGTTGCTTCCCATCGTGAGACCAAAAGTTGACAGAAAATAACTTAAATTAACTAACTTTCAAAAAATGGTCTCCAAATCACTTTTATTTATCTGCAACACGTCTGAACCCTGTGAAAAAGTCTAAAATTTCATGATTCTATGGTTTGTGGGGGCAGGGAATATTTTGGTAAAAGTTACACGAGTTTAATATCAAGATATTATCGGGTACCCAATATTTTTGGGTACCAGAACAAATGGTGGGACCTAAATGAAATAATTCAATGTTTACATATAAAAAGTGGCAGGAAGATTCATAATATTTAAATTGTATGTAATATATATATTAAATATTAAATATTGTTGTATGTATAATAAAATAAAGTATAGTGTATATATATATATATATATATATGATACGATATTATCCTATGACCCCTTGGGACACACTTGAGTGTTCCAATGTGTCCCCGGTGGTCAAAGAGGGACTTCTTAGGGGTCATAACATGTAAGTAGGTGTACTATGACCCCTTAGGTCTTGTTTTGACCCCCGGGGACATATTAGAATGCTCAAGTGTGTCCCAAGGGGTCCTACGACCCCTTGGGACACA
>MU227181.1:1271609-1289969 GCA_018584345.1 Thuja plicata
TATATATATACTGTGTGTGAATTATTACACCTTCATGAAAGTAGGATGATTAGCTACAATTCTATGGAAAGAAACAAGCAATTTAATCTAAAGAATTGAAATTAACATCCATAACATTCCATGGTTCTCTAACTAGGATTTGCAAGTAGAGCTCTCAACCTTAATCTCCAATAGTGACCATCCTAGAATGAGAAATAGATGATAAATACCTAATCTAGCTCTCAATTCTCTCAAAGCTCTCAAATATGAATACAAATGCTCATGATAAATGATAAAATCTTCACAATTTTCTCTTAAAATGCTCCAAATACTACTTAATTGCTCTCAAATCGCCTATAGTGATGATGCTATGCTTTTGAATTTTCTAGGATATCTTATTCTTAGACATGGCTCATATTTATAGTAACATCCCAAGGGTAGGGGGTAGAGTGAATTGACCATGGGTTAATCCTTGGCTGAGTTTGATCCCTCAAATGGTTTCAAATGGGGGGACCATTTAAATGGTTGTCCTCAAAGGGTGGGACAAGAAGACAAAATCCTCAATTCTCATTGGTTGATCAAATTATGTTGAAATAAATTAGGATTTATTTAATTCAATCAATTAATTAAATTAGCCATGTAAGGGTGAATAGGTTCAATTTGATTTTTGATTTAAAAATATACAATTAATTGATTAAAATCAATTATATAATTTTGATTGATCCCTTTTAGGCTTATATTTGATTATTTGATTTCATTATTAAATAATCCTTTGGTTTTATATGATTTAATCCAAATTGATTGATAAATGTCCATTTAATTTGATTTTGATCTATTTTGAAGCATTTTTAAACATTTTGATGAGATTTGCTAAGATTTGCTGATATTTGATAATATTAAGACACCTGGTCAATTTTGGGTGTCTACAAATTTGATAATATTGGAAGTATTGTTGTTGTTGTTATTCTTGTTATCTTTATAAAGTTTGATTTCTCCAATTTTGACCAATACCTCTTCCATTGTAACCCCATTCTCAATTAGATCTTGAAATGACCTAGGACATTATAGCCTTAACCGATAGTTCATTTCATGATTCAAGCTATTTACAAAGATATCCATCTTCTCCTTTTTGGGTACACTTCGAGGGTATCTAGCAAATACCACTCTCCATTATTGTAGGAAAATTAGGAATCCCTCTCCTTCTCTTTTCCTGGTGTTACATAAATTAAGCATTGTAATCTCATATTTGATATTATAAGAATAATGAGTTACAAACTTAGAGGCCAATTCTTCAAAGGTTCGGATGTCGGAGGGTCCCTTCGAAAACCACTCCATTGCCATGCCTTGCAAACTTCTAGGGAATAATCTCATTAGGTAAGTTGTGTCATGCATGAACTCTAGAGTCAATGTGCAAAATTCACTTAGGTGAGCTTGAGGATCAGTTGTTCCTTCATACTTGTCATATTTAGGAAAGATAGCATTAGCTGGAAATGGAACCATAATTCATGACTTATCAAATGGAAAAGGAAACAAAGCTTCGATAGAAAAGGGTTTAGGAACCCCGCTTTGTTTCATCATGTTCAATTGCATTTGGAAGAGTTGGAATTTCTTGTTCATGATATCAATGGTTTTAGCCTCAGCTTCTTTTTGTTTAGGTTTGTTGACATCATAGTCATGTGGAAGTTTGAGACCCATTTGTGCTAGGTCTAGAAAGTATTTTTCTTTGTCCTTTTCCAACACTTTTTCCATGAGCTTCATGAATAAAGGAATTTTCATTGCTTCATTGACCCTTTCATCGGTTGATTCTTCATCATTAGGGTCAATGTTTCCTCCATTGTTATTATTTAACCCTTGGTTGTTAGGGTCAAGGTTAATCCCTCCAAGATTGTTGTTGTTTAACCCTTGATTGTTAGGGTCAATGTTTCCTCCTCCATTGTTATTATTGTTTGATCCTTGGTTATTAGGATCACCATTTCCTCCTCCATTATTATTAATGTCCTTATTAACATTATTGATTTGGTTGGGAACCATGTTGCCAAATGGAAAGGACATTGTTGGCTCTGTTCCCTTTATAGGTTCTTGTAAAGGTCTTGAACAAGAAAAAGGATCACCCAGAAAAGGACACTCTTGTCTTAGATAGGATCCGTCGGGTTGTAGGGTAGCCTTTATATAATGAAATCATGTAAAATCCAACATGAACATAAATCAATTAAAAATCTTAGGATTTTTATCTCACTTAAATGATCAATCCTTGGATGATTTTGCAAAATGTCCAATAAAGGTGGATTCTGATCAAGTTGAGTATACATAGAGGTAAAACGTCCAAAAGGGTATCAAAAAATGTAAGCATATTGTTTTCAAACCCTCAGGAAGTATCCACTATTTTCCTTTCTTTGTTTCTAGGTGTCACTTTCGGTTGTATACGCATCACTTTAAAGTTAGTACGCGGTGACTGGAATTGCTATATGCAGCACTCTGCAGTGAGTACATGGCATTTTCCTGTTGACAGGCATTATTAAATTAATTCCAAGAAGCACTTTCCAGTGACTTATGCAATTTTTAATAGTTGAGGCATCATTTCAAGTTGTTACATGTCACAGGATTGTTGATAAGCATCATTGAAATGCTCGTACACATCACTTTACTGATCAAAGTTGAATTTTTAGATTTTTTTAGGGTTTAAAAATTTAAAGTCTTTGATCAGAGCTGTCAGAGAATATTCTTGTTTGAAAATGAAATACAAACTCAACACACACATCAAATTTGCATTGTAACCCTAAAACAACACTAAAAGTGTATGTTCTCGATCATTTTTACAAGTATAACACAAGAATTTATTCCAAGCAATCTACCTAGAGTCAAACAAATATGGCTTTTAACAATGGCTCTAGAAGGTAGGCTTATTATTTTAACCGGTTTTAATCACACCTCTATTCTAAATCATGTCAAGTTCTTTTACCACCTTGCAAACTTCCCACATGCATGAAAGTATGATTTTGTGCAATCTCGGAGGAATACTCGAGGAAGTGAGGATGACTTGCACACAACTTAGTCACTTTCCAATTAAGGTAAAGTGAATTTATTTATAGTGGGTTGGATGATATCATAGAAAAAGCAATTGTCTCCCACTTTGGGTCATTCCCTCTCACCTCCTTCGTAAAATAATTCTTGGGAGGCAGGCCCTATAAAGCTCTAATTTAATCTAGCATATATGGAAAGCGGAAAATGAACTTTGTCCAACAAGTTTGGAAATTTGATTCACTTAGAGTGAAGAGCATATCCCTATTGTCTTTCTTCATTCCAAACACTTCAAGCACACTTGTTCTTTTTCAACCTCTTGACAAGGAGGTTCTTATAAATGAAATGTTTGGTTAATTCCTCCCTTTCTTTCTACCAAATTAAATTCACACATTTGGCTTTTTGATCCACTTCAAAAAGTGGAGAGCATATGCCTAATGCTTATTCAACTTGGACAATAATAGGGGTTTTCCTATTAGACTAGATTTAAAAGAATGCCACAATTTAATAAATGCAAGTTTGATAAGATGAATACCTCATTTTCAAAGCTAGCAAAGGCTAGGAACATTTTTAATTGATGTTTGATTTTTACTACTCACCTAGTGGTGATTGTTCCCACTCCAGCTCCTTCAACAAGTTAGTCAACACAACCAACAAAGTGAAGAAATCTTTGAAAATCAACTTGAAAACATGCTCCTAAGTTATTTTTAGTCCAAATTTGCAAGAATCAATTTGAAGAACTTAAAAACAAGAAATCAACTTAAAGCGTAGGAAATTTCTTCTTATAAGCAAAAAACACTTTTATATAATGATCATAAAAATGTTCCTCTTCCTTTAAATTTTTGAAAATGTTGGAAGCATGTATTTTCTTATCATCTTTGGTTTGTATTCTTACCTCTTTGCTTGGCTTTGTGACTCAAAATTCTAGTTTCTGTACTTTCATGTGTTTTCTCATCTGCAGGAAAAACACAGATAGAGAGTTAGAATCTAGAATTTAAATATTTGACAGTAAAATATGATAGAAAATAGTAAATGACATTTAACAGCTAATAAGCAGTATTTCACTGTTAGCAAGCGTTAGTTAAAACATTCAAAGCATAAATTAAATTTTACTACGCGGCATTTGAAAATGCACAGGCGGTAAAATAAACTTTAAAAGCATCATAGAATGCTTTAAATGTGAAATAGAATAGATCACATGCAGCAGTTGACTGTTCACAAGCGATACTTTGTTGTTTGTAGGCGACGCTTTACCAGCTTACGCATCACACTTTATAGTAAAATCCCAAGGGTAGGGGGTAGAGTGAATTGACCATGGGTTGATCCTTGGTTGAGTTTGATCTCTCAAATGGTTTCAAAAAGGGGGACCATTTAAATGGTTGTCCTCAAAGGGTGGGACAAGAAGACAAAATCCTCAATTCTCATTGGTTGATCAAATTATGTTGAAAGAAATTAGGATTTTTTTAATTCAATCAATTAATTAAATTAGCCATGTAAGGGTGAATAGGTTCAATTTGATTTTTTATTTAAAACTATACAATTAATTGATTAAAATTAATTATAGAATTTTGATTGATCCCTTTTAGGCTTATATTTGATTATTTGGTTTCATTATTAATTAATCCTTTGATTTTATTTGATTTAATCCAACTTGATTGATAAATGTCCATCAATCAAGGAAGATAAATTTTAGAACATGGTAGGACATCTCATAGCCCCTCATTGTCTTTCATTTTCAGAGCAAGATGATATGTCTATCACACATCCTCAAAACTTACCCTTGCATAATATAGAAGTGTTAATCTAAAGGCATAGGGTCAAGAGAGTTCTCATAGATGGGGGATCTAGTCTTAATATTTGCACTTTAAACCTTGTCAAGTCACTAGGGTTAACCGAGTCTTCTCTTGACCCTAAAAAGAAAATCACCATTAAGGCTTATGATGAGGAAGAAAGATCTTCAAAGGGTATGATTATTCTACAAATTCAAGTGGGACCTATAAAAAAGAATATCATATTTTAGGTCCTTGATATGAAATTAACCTATAATATCTTATTGGGAAGGTCATGGATACATGAAATGCAAGCAGTACCTTCTACCTATCACCAATGTATAAAATTTCCACACATGGGGGAAGAGATCATGATGGGAAGAGATTTGGTTTTACTGTGATTGAGAGCAATGGTGGTCCCCATTCAAGAGCATCAGTTTGAGAGACTGCACCGTTATTAGAGACCACTCAACTATGGACCTCTGGCGAGTGATTTGATCCTTCCTTGTGCATTTATTGCTCATTTTTTATAGCCTTTAATTTCAATTTTCATGATTTTTAGATTAGATTTAGTGAAATTCTGCATAGGAACATTTGAATGTCGCTTAGACTAGGGAAATGCCGCATCTGCACAGTCAAATGACGCATATGAAGCTTTGAAAACCACGTAGCAGTTAGGTCAAAATGTGAACCCAATGTTTAGAATGACGCGTAGGAAACCCTTAAGATTTAAATGACGTGTATCATTGTTTGAATGACGTGTAGGGTTTGCAAATGTTGTGTATGCTATAAAGCAATGCCTCTGACACTTTAAAGGATGTGTAGGATGTTTTCATTGATGCGTAGCGTGAAATGATGCTTTCGCATAATGAAATGACATGTAGCCTTATATGTGATGAAAACCTGATTTAAAATAGAATAAGTTTTTGTTGATTAATTATTCGAATGACCAGATAGATTGCCAATCTTAAAAAGATGTGATTCCATGATGTTGACTTAGTGTTTAGGATATTAGGATAAAATCATATTCATGAATGTTTAATGTGTTAATCAGAGTGATTAAAAGATAATACAAATTGGTCCCTTCTCAAGATCTAGAGGTTAGGAACAATAGGTTGATGTACTCAAAAAGAGAAAAGATAGTTTTAATGTGTTTGATTGACTTAGAACGATCCACAAATAGAAAAAATACTAATATAATTCACTTCATTTGCAAAATGTAGGAACATTACTGTAAGTTGTATGTACAGAATGTAGCAGCTTGGGTCTTCAATCTGGTGGATGAGTTTACCCCTCAGAGAGACGTATGATCGAGACATGTGGGCTTGGATTCCTTTTAGATCTACCTTGGTTTTAGCTGAAATGAGGCTTATTGACAACTATGGTAGAGCGTTGGCACTCTGACCATAACACTTTCCATCTACCCCTCGGTGAGATGACTATCACACCAGAGGACGTATAAAGATTATTGAGGATCCCGACCTGTGGAGAGCGGGTTTACTATGATCAGGTCTATGATGGGAGTGCATGTAGATGGGTGTTGAGAGATGCTACTATTGGGGATGATAGGATTACATGGGTGCAGTTTGCTTCATTTCCTACTTTGTTAGCTTTTCTAGGAGCTGTGATTGGAGGAATTCTCTTACCAGATAAGAGAGGTTGTGGCTTTTCAATCGGATGGTGCTAGATTCTAGAGGACTTGATTTCTCAACCTTGGAGATTAGACTAGGGATCTTGCGTGCTAGCGCAATTATATCATTATTTTCACGAGGTCGTATAGAGGCCTAGTGTGGCTATTTCTGTAGGTGCAATGTTATTATAGCTATGGACCTGGGAGCATGTCTCGATTACTAGACCCATATCGACACGAGTACGAGCTCGAGGATATCCATATGCATTTTTGTATAATGGCATGATTTTCCACCATCATCTGGATAAGGTTGAGTTCTGGTGTTAGACTATCGACGACACCGATCAGGTCGTATGGAGACCTTACCTGGGTTGCGATGGTTGGAGAGAGGATGATGATGAGCTTCCATATATGTTTTCCCCTTGGTGGATGATCATGTGATCACCACTATCTATAGAGAGATTATTCTTTGGGAGAGTTCTCTAACAGTATGGTTGAGTTCAGGATATGTCGTAGGGTATGGCATTATATGCAAGGGTACAAGAAGAGAAATCCATGTGGGGAGATTAGGTTGATTATCAGTTTATATGTGCACAGATTGATCAGCTAGGATATGTGAAATGGGATATGATGAGCCATGTAGCTGATGCAGGGATGTCCACTGAGTATCGAGAGTGGTTTGCATGACATTTCTTTACTAGATTCATAGATCCGGCAGAGCCGATACCTGATGTTGATGAGCTATCTACTGATGATGGAGATGGAGATGGAGATGATCGCGGTGGTGGAAGTAGACCTCAGAGGTAGAGAGTATAGAGATTACCTTAGGTACAAAGAGTTGCAGGACCTTGGATGCGGGGTGGACATGTTAGATCTTGAGGTGGTGGATTTGGTCATCCTAGATAGAGGCGAGTGCAAGTACCAATCCATAGACAAATTTAGGCCATTCTAGCTTCATCTTGGGTAGGAAAGAGACATAGATGAGTGCAGACAGCTAGGTAGGTTCCTTTATAGGTTCCTTTATAGGGTCTGGATCAGCAAAGACTAGCATCTCCATAGAGACAAGGATAGGTACCTCCTCAGGTGGATCCATAGAGTAGTACAACATAGGTGATACCATTGGTTCCTTTAGCACCACGGGCCCCTTAGGCACCTACAACATCTTAGGTACCTCCAGTTCATCCTATTGTTGACATCTTAGTACAAGATATTCGAGGATTATAGGCAGGGATGACTGGAGTTACAAGACGGTTAGATCAGGTTACCATGATGTTACAACAGTTCTTGGCTACCTTAGCTCAGTTACCTACGAGTGCTAGCACGAGTCAGGAACCACCTTCTAATCAGGATAGAGCAGGTGACAGGGGTCATGATGGGTTAAAAGATGGATCAAGTGGTGGTGGAAATGGATCAGGTTCCCCAGCTGGGTCTTAGATATGAGCTTGATATCTAGATATTGCATTGATGTATCATATGTAGTTTTGATCAGGACTTGATGTATGGATCCTTTTGTTGATGTATCTTTGATATACTAATTTTTTATAGACATTTGATGATGGACATTTATCTATGATGCTCCTTTGATTTATTTCCTGTTGATGTTGATTAATGTGAGATTTCTTTATATGCATATCTACATGATTTCTATGATGCACTTACTATTTATTTATGCTATGGATGCAATGTCTTAGAGTATGACATAGATAGATGTCCATGCAAATGATGATTATGCAACTACTTCTATATGATTCTGATTTTAAATTGATGTATGGTTTATGCAATGCAATGTTAATGAATGCAATACTTAGTGCAATGGTAAAATGAATGCAACTATCTTTTTGGATTTTGATGTATGCAACTTAATTTATGAAATGCATTTCTAAAAGATGAAGGATAAATGAATAATGATTAATGTGTTCTTTTCTTTGGTTTTCTCTCAAGATATGTATAATAATGATTAATGCTATGAATGCAAAAGATAATCTCACATAATTCATTTAAAACCATTGAATTTGATGTAACCACCAAAAATGATGAACCCCCTTGTACTTGGAAAATTACTCTAAATAATGCAATTAATCTAACATGAAAATGCAATGCAACTAAAGGTCACTAGCTTTTTGTGAAAGAACTGCAAAAGAGATATATTTTCATCACTGAGCATTGTGGAACTAGGAGTCGATACAATCCTTACTGGTGCCACTGCAACCATAAGAATATGAATATGACTTTCATCTCATTTGGTAACCTCTTTAGAAAAATAGTACAACCCTCACTAGTTGAATAATTAACTATGGGACTATGAATACCGGTTTCAACGGATTCAATGTTGCAAGTGGATTTTGGTATTAAGATATTGAAGATCTAAATAGCCAAGGTATCCATTTGCATAAACAAACAAAGGTTAACCCTCCTTCCTATATGAATGTCTTCGATGGTTCTTTGATGACCATGTCATTAGATGAATTCACACAATTTAAATAATCTCGCTCAAAATAGTCAAACAAAAGCCAAGAAAACATCATGTCTCCATTATTGCCAATCTAGTCAAAACATCATTGATTAGCTAAAAAGACATGACTCAAAAAAGTCAATGAAAAATCATCAAAAATTTCAAGTGTGTCATAATGTATCAAGATTTTCAAAAAGAATTCCAAACATTTCTGATCATTTAGGTGTTGTCAATTTTTAATCCTGATAAAATAAGTCAATGAAACTCAAGGATCATGTTGTAGGATCAAACTATTTAGGGTTGAACAATGATATCCATTAAAAGTTCCAAAATATCTCTCCTTTGAATCTGAAAATCTGCTTCTATTGTGTGACCAAAATGTAGCACTTTTGAATCTATTTGGTACCAAAAATCCATGATGATTGCCCCCAAGTGATAAATGTGATCAATGTGAAACTTAGGGAAAATGAGACCTAGAAGGCAACAATGCAGCTGGAATACTTTATTATGACTTATGCACAAATGACGAATGTAATGAGGATATGAACAAATGAGATGGTGAAAGAAATATGTACAAATGCGACTAGGAAAGACCTAAGGGACAAAAGGCGCCTGTTTCTAGGTTTTCACCTCTTGAGATTATTGCTCTTTTTCTCTTTTTTTTTTTCTTTTTTTTTTGCTACCAAGGGGCCTATTTGCTAGGATTTCACCAAGGCACTTTTCTCTTTTTCAATTTGTTTGATTTTTATTTTTTAATTTTTAATTTTTTAATCATCAAGGTGCCTATTTGCTAGGTTTTCACCAAGACAACATTTTTTGATTTTCCAAATGTTTTTTATTTCTTCATGCTCAATTTTCTCCTTTTTCTGATTTTATGCTTTTCCAATGTTTTTGGCTTTTTGAACTTTTTGATTTTTTTGTATTTTGATATTTTCTCCTTTTTTTGTATTTTTTACTTTTTCCCATGTACAAAGAAGATGCTGACTCATCTGATACTCTCAACTGATACTCTTTCCTTGGATACTGTTTTGTCTAATAAGGTGTGAAACCTCTTAAGATGAATGCTATTGATAGGTTCTTGTAATTCATCACCATCACAATCGGCCACTTTGTAGGTCCCCGTTCCAAAAAAAGAAACAATGACAAAAGGACCAAGCCAATTTGCTTCCCACTTTCCTTTCTTTTCTCTATCAATCTGATTTTTAGGATTCTCCCTCAATACTAAATCACCCACTTGAAAGGTTCTTGGTTTAATATGCTTGTTATAATTCCTTGAGATTTGATTTTGATACACTTTCAAATGATCATAAGCTTGTGTTTGGTGTTCCTCCAACAATTCCAATTGTTGAAGTCGGGCGACCCTATAATCCTTATCTATAATTAATCCATGTAGTGACACTCTTAGGGATGATATTTCAACTTCTAAGGGTAGAACAACTTCGGCCCCATAAACCAATGAAAAAGGTGTAGCTCCTGTCAGGGTGTGAATACTAGTTCTATAGGCCCATAATACTGGATTGATTTGAAGGTGGCAATCTCTACCTAACTTACCAACCAATCTTTTGAGGATATTCGCGTTGGTAGCTTCTTCTTTTCCATTACCTTGGGGATAGTAAATGGATGAAGAATGATAAGTAATATGGAATATGTCACAAACTTCATCTACATCCTTGTTCTTAAACTATTTTCCATTATCTGTGATGATGGCGTGAGGAATGCCATATCGACAAATGATATGATTAAGGATGAACATGGAAATTTTTTTCCCTGTTGGAGTTGTTAAAGGGATAACCTCAACCCATTTAGTGAAATACTCTATTGCAGTGAGAATGTACTTATGTTTGTTGGAAGAAGCTAGTTAGATCATGTCAATCAAATAAAAACCCCATTGGAAGAATGACCATGGTGTGAAAAATGGGTGTAATTCTTGTGCTGGTGCATGGATCATGTCTCCATGGTATTGACATTTTGCACAAACCTTTACAAACTAACAAGCATCTCTTTCTAAGGTTTTCCAAAAGTACCCCATGCGTAGGATTTTCTTAGCTAGGTTTAAACCGCTCAAATGTGACCCATAAATCCCCTCGTGGACATCTTTTAAATCTAATTTTGATTCATCTTCCTCTAGAAATCTAAGGAGTGTTCTGTCAAGACCCTTACGATATAATGTGTCAGAAAGGATGATGTAACGACCCACTTGTCTTATGAAATTTCTCTTTTGAGCACGAGTTTTATCTATAGGTAAGGTTTGGTATTTTAGGTAGGCATAAATAGGTCCATACGATGGTAATTCATGTCCATTTAAAAGGGAAATAATTTGGGTATCATGTCGGTCAAATGCTGGTTTAACCAATTCTTCCACCAAGAACTCATAGCTCGCATTTTGATCGGGCATTTGAAGCAAAGATGCCAAGGTATCCATTGCATCCATTTCTCTATTATTGTCATGTGGGATTTTTTCAAAAGTAATCAAAGCAAAGTACTTTTTCCAATCATCCAGCAATTTCTTGTAAGGCATCAATTTTTCATCCTTGGTATTATATTCATTATTGACTTGATTGATGAATAATTGAGAGTCCCCATAGACTTGTAATTTGGTAAAATTCCATTCCAAGGCCATCTTGATACCTATGACCAAAGCTTCATACACCACAATATTTTTTGTGCAAGAAAACAATAACTTGTAAGATTTTGGGATTGTGTAACCTTGAGGTGTGATCAAAAGAATGCCTGCCCCACTACCATTTTGGGTGTAAGATCCATCAAAGTATAAAGTCCAGGTCTTGGCTTCCACATTAACAATCTCTGAATCAGGAAACTCCACTTGAATGGGATGTGTAGATTCTAAAGGATATTCAGCCAATTGATCTGCAATAACTTGACCTTTGATTTCTTTCCTATCCACATACTCAATGTCAAACTTACTAAGAACCATTACCCATTTTGCAATCCTTCTAGTTAGAGTTGTTTTGCTAAGTAGATATTTTAATGGATCAATTTTGGCTATTAGCTTCACCTTATGCATGAAAATATAATGTCTTAACTTTTGAGAGGCAAATACCACTGCTAGGCAAGCCCTTTCCATGAAGCTATAGTTTAATTCATATTTGATCAAAGTTCTACTCAAATAGTAGATAGCTCTTTCTTTTCCATCATTATCATCTTGTTCCAATAAGACTCCTAAATATTTTTTCATTTCTAATATATAGAGTAATAATGGTTTTCCTTGAATAGGTGGCATCAAGATGGGTGGATTCATCAAGTATGTTTTCAACAATGTAAAAGCTTTATAACACTCCTCATCCCATGTAAAGATGGTGTCTTTATGTAGAAATCTTGTGAATGAATGGCACTTTTCTGCCAATTGAGAGATGAACCTCCTTATAGATTGAAGTCTTCCTTGAAGTGACCTCATTTGAATAATATTCTTTGGAATATCCATGTTCATTATTGCTTGTACTTTTTTAGGATCTACTTCAATGCCTTTTGCAGAAATAATGTAACCTGGGATTTTTTCGGATTGTACCCCAAAAGTACACTTCTTTGGGTTGAGTCTCACTTTAAATTGTTCAAGCATTGTGAAAATATTTTCAAGTATGGGTAAGTGATTTTTTTTTCATGTGCCTTGCTAGAATATAATCAACATAATCTTCTAGGAAGGTGTGCATCATATCATGGAAGATGGTGGTCATTGCTCTTTGATAAGTTGCTCCAACATTTTTGAGACCAAAGGGCATCACATTCCAAAAAAAAGTACCCCATGGGCATGTAAAGGTTGTATTCTCTTGATCTTTAGGTGCAATGCTAATTTGATTATATCCACTAAATCCATCCATAAGTGAAAACATAGAATGATCAGCAGTTAGATCCACAATAGCATCAATGCTAGGTAATGGAAAGTCATCTTTCAGGCAAGCAAGATTTAAATCTCTAAAATCCATGCAAAGCCTTATGTATTTATCATGTTTAGTAACTGGTATAATGTTGGAGATCCATTCAACATATGCAATTACTCTGATAAATTCAACCTTGAGTAACTTTTCCAATTCTGTTTTTACTAAAAGGGCTATATGTGGATGCATTTTTCTCAATTTCTACTTGACGGGCTTAGCACCGGGTTTCACATTCAAATGATGCATTACAAAACTTGTATCCAATCTAGGCATGTCAGCATAAGACCATGCAAAGTTAATTTTCTTTTCTTGAAATAATTCGATGAACTCTTTCCTTTCCAAGGGACTCAAAGATGCTGTCAAGTGAATAAATTTGGGATCCACTTCGGTACCAATGTTAACTTTTTATGTGGGTTCAATGTGTATAGGTGATCTTTCATCTTCATGTGCTAGTAAGGTGTCCAACCTCTCTTCCTTAAGTGCCACAGTTGGGGTTTCACCTTTGGAAACATCCTTTATTTTTACTTTTTTGGGTTTAGCACTGCCACATGGTGGTTTTCACCACTAGACCTCATTTTTTTGTATTTTTTCTTTTCATTTTTTGGATTGGGAGGTTGAACACCTGCCCCTATCATCATTTCTAGAGTGAATTCATTAATGGAACAATTTGGTTCAACCACATTTAGGTATAAGGCCATTGCATTGTCATTTAGGAAGTATAGTAAGTCATTTGGCTCGGAAAGATCCCAATCAATAAGTTTAGGGTGAATTAAGGACAAGGATTCATTGGATGAATATTAATTTGAAGGATTTAAGGACATGACTTCATTGGATGGTTCATACATTGTATCGTCAAGGTCTATGCCATGTGCCTCTTCAAGATGGTCCATGGAAGTAGGATCAAAATCCTCTTCACTAGGGTCCTCTAAAATTTCCATGGGAAAGAAAGTGTGTGGATTAAACACAAGGATAGAATATCCCACCCATGAAGGTACCCAAGATTCACCTACCCATTGATTGTAAGGAGGTACTTGTTCTGCATTGGATTGTTGAGGTTTACTTGATATTTGAGTAGAATTCAAATATTGAGTCACATGTTCTTGATTCTCAACTTTAGGAGGAGTTGCATAAGTATGAACAACATCAAACTCTATGTCATGAAAAGATTCTTCAAAAAATAAATCCCATTCGTAATCCCTAGAATCATCTTCACTCTCGGAGCCCACCATGTGTATATGTGCACAAAAATCATGCATGGGACTTGAAATTTATCCTTTATGTTGAAAACCTATGCCAACTTTCTCTTCTTTTGCTCTCCAAACTGGTTCAATAGGTTCTAACAATCCTCTATGTTAAACTCCTAAGGGTCCTCTTCCCTTATATCTAATTTTCTTCATGATATCAAATCCTTTGCCATATTTATTAGTTTGGATGTTGATATGTTGCACCCTTTCAATAGGATTATCTGAATTATCCTCCTCTTTATAAATCCATTGTAATACTTTATTATCCTCTTTTTCCATTTCTTGTTTGTCACATTCTCTCACAAAATGAGAATTATATTTGTGAGGTTGATGAGTTTTGGATGGCTTCTCATGTGTCCTTGGAGATGTAGGTAAATCAAATATGGAAATAGAATATTCCCCTACCCCTTTTGAGTGAATTTTTCATTGTTTCTCAAATTGGCTCATCATGTCACTCATCTTTTGATAATGATCCTTCTTAGCTTGTTCTCTTTCTTCCTTTGTAGGTTTCAAAGTTTCCATTCTCAATGTTGAAGTCTTGACTGAATTATCATTTTAATTTTGACCCTCATAACTCATCTTTTCTTTTCCCTTAGTTGATGTAGTTGAGTTAGTTTGATTAGCGTTAGAGGTTGATGTAACATTTGATGTTGGCTTTGAAATTTCCTCTTTATCTTTTTCCATGGTATTATCAGGGATGACTCCTTCCCTATTATGAGGTATAAATAGTTCATGACTTGGCTTCAAGGCATTGCAATATTGGAATGGTTTGGAATCTCCTCCAATCGTGATCTCTTCCCCCATGTGTGGAAATTTTATACATTGGTGATAGGTAGAAGGTACCGCTTGCATTTCATGTATCCATGGCCTTACCAATAAGATATTATAAGTTAATTTAATATCAAGGACCTGACATATGGTATTCTTTTTGATAGGTCCCACTTGAATTGGTAGAATAATCATACCCTTTGAAGATCTTTCTACCTCATCATAAGCCTTAATGGTGATTTTCTTTTTAGGGTCAAGAGAAGACTCGGTTAACCCTAGTGACTTGACAAGGTTTAAAGTGCAAATATTAAGACCAGCTCCCCCATCTATGAGAACTCTCTTTACCCTATGCCTTTGGATTAACACTTCTATATGCAAGGGTAAGTTTTGAGGATGTGTGATAGACATATCATCTTGCTCTGAAAATGAAAGACAATGAGGGGCTATGAGATGTCCTACCATGTTCTAAAATTTATCTTTCTCCAAATTTATAGGAATGGTGGTCTCGACTAAGGATTTTCCCAAGATCTCCTTGTGATTAGGAGAAAGATTTAACAACTCCAAAATTGATATTTGTGCTGGAGTCTTTTGTAATTGAACCATCAAACTATAAGGCTTTGTTGTAGGTGGTGTTTGTTTAGCCAAGATAATTGGTGTTTTGGGACCAAAAGTTATAGGAGTACCCCCTTGTAGGGTAACCTTTGAGGCTTGCCCCCGTGTATTAGCATTAGAGGTTTCCACTTTAGGTTGATCTTTGATCACCACAACATTGATAGTACTCTCATGTCCTGATAGATAATTGATAGTATTATCATAGGTATGTGCAAATTTAACATTATTATTGCCTCTCGCATTGTTCCCATTGTTTCCTCCATTGTTTGAGTTGGAAGATTCTCCTTTTCATGTTTATAGAAAGGAGTCTTAAAGGCCATGTGATCTTCATTAGTTTGAGGGCCTTCTACCTTTATCACACCATTGTCAATAAGATCTTGTACTACATGTTTGAGATGCATGCAATCATTTGTTTTATGTCCCCGATTTCTATGGTACTCACAATGGTTATTCTTACTCCACCAATTTGGCTTGATTTGTGGTTCATATGGTTGAGCCCTTGGTAGGTCAATAATTTTATTTTCAATAAGTGTTCTTAATTCATTTTCCAATGGTTCACCCAAATTAGTGAATGTCCTTTTAGGTGTAGGTGCAAAGAAAGGTTTAGGCTTGTAAGCCCCTTGATTATTCCCAAAGTTGTCATTAGTGTTGTTGTTGTTAAAGGGCACTTTGGGTGCTTGATTCAAATTACTGGCTTGAACCAAACTTTGGGTGAGATTGAAAGGGGTGGCCTTTAAATTATTTGCCTCTACCACTCCATCGTTGATCACTCCTTTATTGTTTTTACTTCTCATCCAAAACCGGTTGTTGTTAGGGCTATTGCAATTTTGATTGGTATTGGAAGTATTGTTGTTGTTATTCTTGTTATCTTTATAAAGTTTGATTTCTCCACTTTTGACCAATACCTCTTCTATTTTAACCCCATTATCAATTAGATCTTGAAATAACCTAGGACATTGTAGCCTTAACTGATAGTTCATTTCATGATTCTATTGGAATTATATTGAGATGATGTACTGAGAGGGGAGGGGTGAATCAGTACCTCTATAACTTTTCTTGGTTAGCCCATTAACCCTTAATCATTAGTTTGTAAATTATCTTATCTAGCTGTTCATCTTTCTTTATGTATATTCAATCATATCATAAATTATTTAGTATGTAACCATAACAGAAACATTCATGAAAATAGATAACACATGACATAAGATATGATATCGCAGAAAACTCCTGTTAGGAAGTAAAAACTGCGGTGGGGATTGTTACCCACAAGACTTCACTATCTACAGATAAGAAGGG
The DNA here is from genome assembly GCA_018584345.1 of Thuja plicata. Lineage (NCBI taxonomy): Eukaryota > Viridiplantae > Streptophyta > Pinopsida > Cupressales > Cupressaceae > Thuja > Thuja plicata. Next base: position 1,288,271 of record MU227181.1, read on the forward strand.
GATGGTTAAGGCTTACAATTGGTCACTTCTGATGACCTACCCTGTTAGGAGTATTACAGTGGAGACATATTAAGATCTACTTTGTTTGAAGCTTTTACAACACTGTTAAGTGTGCACTCTATTAAGAGATTTGCAAAGAACTGTTAAGTCCACCTTCTACAAAAGTATTTTAGATGTGATGCACTTGCTAGAATGCAACTACATAAGTCTTTGATCTGATGATGTATGTAATCTTCAAATGCTAATAATAGATCCAATTAAGCTTCATATTTATAAGTAATCATCCTTCCATGATTGAATAATACCTTTATTTTCTTTTTGGTAGCCTCTGTGTGTTCTTGACAACTGATGTGTTTTGTTTCTGACCTTTGCATGAATTCTACCTTCTTCTCCTTAGATGCTCTGCGTGGCTATCAACAATAATGAATTCATAACTCACAATTGAGTTTGAACATCTATTTATACTAAATAAGGCTCAATTCTTGATTCATGCATTGCAAGTTAACTCTAGATCCAAGGTTTACAACTTGACCTTGATATTTAGTTAGATATGTTTTATATCCATTAGGATGCGTTAAAACATTTACATAAAGCTTTCTTGACCCTCAAGTTATGATTTAAAACAAATAAAAACTCTATAAATAGAATTACATGGCTTTATCCGTCATGTAAAAATCAGATCCACAATTTGCGGGTTCTCTAACTGACTGTTGGTTCTGACGGTCAATTTTCTTGGTCATCGGTGTTCCTTTCTTGAACTTGTTGTCGGGTATTCCTTTTCTGTTCCTATCAGGTTAGTTCTCAAAATTGTGTCACCGGTAATGATTGTGGTCACCGGTGATGCTTGTCAATTTCATACTTAGCATTTTTCATGACCTTTGTGTTCTGTCAGGTATGCTCGCTGTTCGTCGGCAATGCTTGAAGTCTTCCGGTGATCTCTGTAGTCTGTCGGTGATCTATGTCAATGTTTTTCACTAAGTGTACTAATGGAAAAATAATGTCATCAATCTCCCCCTTTGACATTAGTATCAAAAACATGATATGTACAACATACTGAGTGTATTAGTATGTACACCTGTGTATACTCCTTCCTTAGTCATTTGAATGACTCCCCCTATGTATATGTCGGTAAGTGTAAGTATATATAAATATCCTTATGTATTTTTCTTTTCCTCCTTTTTTGATATATATATTGTACATAACTACTTACATTTCCTTTCCTCCTTTTTTGATTCTAAAGGCAAAGGAACTTACAGCTTTTCAAAAAGGTGGGAATGTGAGGACTTGATGTCCTCCATCATCTTTCCCCATTTCTCTTTCAGCATTTCTAGATCCATGTGCTCTAGTGAAATCCTTACATGTATGTCATAGATGATGTCTACTACAGACTTCTCGGGGGTTGCTATCAAATTTCTAGCATCAGAAATATGCTGTTGTAAAATAGTAAGATTGGGCAAAATATGTGCCTATAGTTCAGTAATCTCACCTCTGAGTTGTGTTTCAGCATCCCATATTTCTTGCCTTAGCCTATTTACCTCTATCACCATGTCATGATGTGCCTTTATACTGTCAACATGAGAGGTTAGGCTTTGTGCACTTGTTGTGACATTTGAATCTATCTCTGCTAGTTTGTCACTATTTTCTTTTGAGAATTTCTCAAGTGTGCACATCTTTTGAACTAAGGTGATTGCTTCAGCAA
>MU227181.1:1300872-1339185 GCA_018584345.1 Thuja plicata
GATTTAAAACTATACAATTAATTGATTAAAATCAATTATATAATTTTGATTGATCCCTTTTAGGCTTATATTTGATTATTTGATTTCATTATTAATTAATCCTTTGATTTTATTTGATTTAATCCAACTTGATTGATAAATATCTATTTAATTTGATTTTGATCCATTTTGAAGCATTTTTAAGCATTTTGATGAGATATTTAATGTAAAATATATAATATATAATAGATATTATATAATACATAATATAATATATAATTTTTGATAGATAATGTATCATATGAAGGAGGGAGAAAGGGGAGGGAAAATTCAAAAATCAAAAATTTGTCATCATTTTTGGGTACCCGATTAGGCTCGGTATTGCTTTGTCCACCAAACCTAAATGGTCAACTCTAAAAGTGTCACAAAAATGTGTTTTTCCCCTATTTCTCTGAGTTCTAGACTTTGACTATGTAGTTGACGACTTTTTTTTTCACCCAAATTTGATGAAACAAAAAGGGCATCTTAAGGAGATTATCAACTTTCTATTGATATAATTGTTGTCAAATTTTGAATTCAGTAAGTAACTATTAGTTATTTTCCAATTGAGTTACCATTAAAGTGTTGATTTATATACTGATTGAAAAATAGCTATAACTTTAAAATGGTACAACATTTTTGAAATCTAAAAAATGCGTTACATTCTATGCTTAGCCTACTATAAGGGAATTTTTTAAAAAAAATTGTAAAGTTTTCAATGAGTTAAGATGGTCAGACACGGGAGTTTTTTTATTCTGAAAAAATTGTAACAGAAAATTCATAATTAATTATCTTTTTGGAATAAAATTACAAAACAATATGCGTCACATCTGGGTATGAGTCTACTACTTACATAAAAAATATTATAAAAAATATTATCATTTGATTATGATTAAGGTGGCCAGACATACAACTACTTATTTTTTTCCTAAAATGTTTTTACTACTGCATTGAAATCTATACTTTTCACCAATCATAGTAATTTGTTTTTTTAGAAAAGGCCTAGTAGTTTAGAAACTACATTCAATTTCCTACAGATTCTATTCTTACAAATTTTTGATATTAGGTTGATAGCTAGTTCAAATTTTCACGTCAAGCTGACTAACCCTAATTTGCTAATTTTTCATTGCCACTTAAGGGCAAAGTTTGGCCCCTCATGATCTTGCACATACCCCAATAAAGTATAGAATGTATCAATTTCAATGAAAATTTGCAATAGCGTGAAATCAACATAAAATAAATATCCATTCAAACAAAAAGGCTTAAAATATATTGATCTCATCCATAAGACATAAAATATATAAATTTCAATAATGACGTGCAAAAATATTTCCATTTCAACAATAAAATGTACCAATCTGAACAATAAAGTATAAAATGCATGAATTACAACAATAGGACATAAAATTATCTCATTTCATACAGTAGATTAACTATGATATAAATAAATATCCAACAAAATATGGGATGGTTACCATGTGGACCAATAGCTTGGTGGGAAAAGACTTCAGTAGTGAATGAAGCAAGGTCTGGTTGCCTAGCCTACCTTGAGTAATTTGGCAAGAGTACATAGAACCACTCATTTATTCTATAAGGATGCTATGCTATTAAACTACCAACTCAATTGGTCAATGTGTCAGTATACGCTTACCTATTCAGTCATTGGATTTTATGTATTAAATACTTAATACTTGGCCCTAACAAATCTGGAAGTAACTGCTTGGATATCAAGAAGACATAATGTGTGGGGTTGATAATTTAAGTAGTAACTATTTGTATATCAAGCAAGAACTATTGTAGCAACCTGGCACATCCTATAAGTTATGTTCATCAAGATATTCATCTTGTTCGATATTTCGATTGAGTAGTCAGCACAAACATGACAATTCACTTTTGTCAATGTGACCTCTCACTAATAAAATTTTGCCCATTTTTCGACGAGCGTAGGTCAATTGTCCGAGAGGAAAAGGTAGATAAATCAACCAAATGTGTCATGGAAGTTTTTTTGTCAAAAATTTCGATGACTGGTATATTAGTCGTAAAATTGATGACCAAAAGGTCAGAAAAAAGGCTTTGTGAAAGATGTTGTGCATGCGCCTTTCACCCTAAGCCCTTTGCACTGTTCGTCATTTTTGCAACCTTCCTAACAGTGAAAAATGATGAGGATTCTATATGAATGATGAATGGATTTATGAACTATCGTCGATATGTTGAATACTATTCGTTGATATATTCATCATTCATATAGAATCCCCATCATTTTTGACTAATAGAAAGGTTGGAAAAATGATGAACTGCTTTATTTTTAAAAAAAAAAAAAATTTCACAATGGCAGAGAAATTAATGTTTTATACCATATTCTCTGTTGCAAATAGATATCTAAGGGATACAATACATATCAGTAACAAATCTTCATCCTCCACATATAGGATACGGGGTCTGAAGGATATCTTCCACCAATTTAACATATCAAATACTTGAAGACTTGAAGCAATATAGCAACATCTTATTCTGTAGTATGGGTGATCAAGGCATTGTTCTACTAAATTAATAACACTCACAAGTTAGAGTTTGAACTTAGGAAAATGATCTACTCTTTCTATATTCCCTTTGAATACTATATCACTTGGATTCGATATGTAGAAACAATATTGATGTTAAATCAATGAACCTACAAGATATATCTTTTCTCCTATCTTCATTCTTAAAATATTTTCCATGATGACAAGAGTCTTGTGGTGACATATTAGGAAACAATAAATTTGAATAATTTTCATGTGCATTTGACTACAAGAAACATGCTCATGGTGTCACAGGCATAGGGTGACCTTTGAGCATAGAAATCATGTTGAACATAAGATTGCACTTAAATATCAAACATTTCTAACATTACATAAATAAATTAATGAGAAAAGGATTTGCATTTCACAAATTGTTTAAACATGTCAAAACCAATTATGGAAGCATTAATAGAATACTATGATGGAATCCATGATGTCAAAATATAATATTGAGGGGTTATAAGACTCAAAAACATATCCAAGAAAATCCTAAGATTTTAATAGAATAAGACAGGTTATAAGACTCAAATATAGCCAAACCACTCACAGATGCCTTCTTTTGGAAATGTTGTTGAAGATAAAATAGTGAAGTTGTCAACCGATCTGATGATTTCAATTATGAATTGAAGCATTGGATGCCCGAAAGATAGGAGGAGAGAGACAATGTTCATTTGTATTTCTCTCTTCCTATCTTTGGGCATCCAATGCTCAAAGTCATGTTAGTGTCTCTCGTTCTTTGTTGAAGCTATGGCGAGATAAACAAGGAATTTGTGATATAATTTAAAGCATCAAGATCCATTGTAGAACCATGGTTGTCTTTTATGTAACACTTGATGCTTGAAGCTATCTCTCCATAGGTTTTCTCATCCTTCAATATTATTAAAGAGATATTATTTACTATAAAATTTGCACTAGAATAGAGCATGTATATTGTACTAAGTTTGGAGTCAATAATAAACATAAATGGAAGTTGCAAAGTTAAAATTCTACAAGCATGGAACCCCACCTTCCACATTACTAAAAACTAATTAGAATATATAACAAAAGATCTACAAGAACCGTAACCAAGTTTCATACCTCAAAAAGTATATATAGTAGTTAAGTAGTTCATCGATGTCAAAGTTAAACAGATATAGGATGAGATTGTTAACATACCCATTGGTGAACAAATAATCAGCATAGATTTACAAATTATACTTTAAAATAAAATTCAAAGGTTTTCCACACATAGCTTACTTTAGAAAATAGATTCAAAAGATATGAATAAAAATATATGCCTTGAGAAAGCCTCTTAATTTTAACTTAAAATTGTCTACTCACCCTACAAATTATGAATCATGATTCTTAGTGACTCCGGTAACTATACAACTATGCTCTCTATTTTATTGAATTTTAGAACACAAAGGAACTATGACATTACCTGCTTCTCCATAAAAAATCTACATACAGTAAATGCCAAAAGTGGAATTTCATAGAAAAAATGTCAAAGATTTGTATACCAAAAGTATCCACCAAAAGAAAATCAAAAGCTGTAAATAGATAAATTTGCTAAAAACACCTTACTCAAAAAATGATGGATCATTTTGGTCACCATAAGTTACTATCGCTTCTATTAATATTAGCGTCTCAATGACAAAAATCTTTAGTAAGAGTAAATAAAAAATAGTAGACCATGTAGACCAATGGATTTCAAAAAATCAAGTGATAAAAATGGCTAGCAACCATCAAATTCCGTAAAGAATATCAAGGGAAAGGGCAATGCAATATTCTTCATAAGGAAGATAGACAAATGTCATAAGACTAAAGTTTAAGAGAAATGAAAAGGACAATGATAGTTCATAAAAGCACAATGGCCCTCAAGTGTAATATCGCATACCTTCTCAATAAGATTTGTGATATAATTTAAAGCATCAAGATCCATTGTAGAACCATGGTTGTCTTTTATGTAACACTCGATGCTTGAAGCTATCTCTCCATGGGTTTTCTCATCCTTCAAGATTATTAAAGAGATATTAGTTACTATAAATTTTTCACTAGAATAGAGCATGTATATTTTATTGACTTTAATTTAGAGCCAATAATAAACATAAATGGAAGTTGTAAAGTTAAAATTCTACAAGCATGGAACCCTACCTTCCACATTACTACAAACTAATTAGTGTACATGAAATACATTAAAGGTAATCCACTAAAACTCCCAAAAATCTCATATAAACATAAATTTGCTATCTACAACTTATCCCACAAGAATTATACTATCCAAATATTGGAAAAACATACATTTTGAGTCTTTACAAACAAGAGAAATTGTATTCTTAACCAAATTGCCACTCACTATCCTGCAAAATAATGGTTAGCCCAATTAATTTCAACATACTCTCTTTGTAATAAATAGAACCAATGACCAATTAGAAAATAGAAAAAATCTAGTGACAAATTATAAAATAGCACCCAAAAATATTAATTGTGATATGATGAAAAACTATAGGAGAAAGCTAAATATTTAGTCTCACGAGACACTCTGTTATGCTCTGCATACCCGTCCCTATATTTTGTGTGCAAAATTTTGGGTCCCCCTTTTTTCACTTTTGGTTCTTGCCTTGTTTTCTTTGCCTTTGTTTCTTTTTTTTCCTTCTCTGGGTTTTCCTTCCCGTGAGGTTTGTTTTGTTTTCTCTTTTTCCTTTCGTATCTCTGGGACCCGGTCCTAGATTTTGTTGTTTTCCTTCCAGAAGCCAGATTCTGGACTCCAAGATTCTTTGCCATGATGTCCCCTTCTCATAAGAAGACATGGTTTTTTGGAATCCCCGAGCCTAGAGTTCGAAGGTTTGCCTATTCCAAAGTTCACGGAGAGAGGGTAACTTGCTTTTTACCTCAGGTATAAATAAGATTTACATGTCATTTTCACAGTTACCATGATTAAAAATGCTTAGAGTTCAGAGCGATTCTTTGGCGATTTGAGTGTGAATTTCTCTGAGCTTAGTGGATAACGACGTGTCGATCTTCGGTAGTTGTTTGTGGGCATTGAAGGTCAAAGTTGTTGTAGAGTGCTCTTAGTGCCTCTTCCCTTCCCTGTTCTTCAGATTCACATTTTGGTTTCTCTGGTTCTTTCCGTTCATTTTTGTTTGGTTTGGTTTCATGTTGGTTTGTTTGTTTTCATTTCAATTTTTGTTTCATTCTATTTTTGTGTTTTCTGTCATTTAGTCTGCCTCCCGTTGGTGGGTTGGCTTTGCTAGAGGGTTTTCCTCCCTCTGTGTAGCTGTATGATAATGTATATCTATGTAGATTTTGTGTTTCATTTTAGGGTAGCTTCTCTACGTTCTGTCTTTGCTGTATATTTTTGTATTTTGCGTGTGTATATGCCTCAGTCCTCAGCCCTCCTACACATTTATGTATATTATGTACATATTTTGTGTATATCCCATAGAGCTTGAGAGTTCTTCATGCTTTTTCATGTATTTTTACCCCATGAGACAGAGCTCATTGAGATTGAGTCACCACGGTTTGAACTCGGCACCTCGCTGGTTCAAACCATGGCAACTTTCTCTCTCCTCTATCTTATCACATTGATGGCGGGATTAATTTCCCATGTATGACATTTAAAATGCATCCAATCTGGCATTCAATTTTGCCCTGTGTCAGCCCACTTGTCCTAATCAATACCATAACTATCTTTGCGCCGCCTGCCATCTTACCATGTGCCAGCGCATGTCAGCCAAAGTACGTCTTATTGCCAGTCACATCAGCAACGGCTAGTTTGTCCAGACTCTAGACTCCCACTGGGACCTTGTCTTCTTCCTTTTCCTTGCCACAGTGTTAGCACACTCTGGAATGCTTAAGCCATGTTCATTTTTTAGATACTTCAGAAATTTTTGATGTATGTACTAATGTTTGTCTCACAGGTTCCGTCTGGCGAAGAATCTCTCAGAGTTTTAATTCATATTTATATATGTCTTGATGATTTTTTGGTCTTGCAGGTTGCTAATAAGTTGATTGAAAATGTTTGACAATTTTGCACCCCTTGATAGTCTGGAACTACCAACCACCTCTACCCGGGCAGCCACAAAATAAAATATGCAAAGAACGTTAGCAAAGCTTCCCCTGACCTCCAAGTATCTGAAAGATGGAGGTGTTGTGGGGTCCATGATAGACTCCAAGGCTCAAGAGATAATAGATCCTGACCCTGGGACTTGGGCCAAATTGCAAGGTCTAATTCAGACCATTTACAGGTTAAAGGAACATGGGGATAAGATAGCCACTTACCTAGCTGCCTTCGACATTATCAAGGCTACAAACTTTCCATGCACAGTGCAATTGCCCAAACTAATTAGGCAGCTGGCGGTATTGTATAATGCGGCCACTCGCTCAGTTTTGCTCCCAGATCCCCAGCCGCTGCAATATCTTGCCACCATCATCACATTGGATGCTCCCACCTTTGCTTCTAGGTTGGGAATTCCATAATTCAAAGGGTCCGCCGTAATCACCAAGGCCAACTCACTAAAGGAATTCGATGAAGCCGAAATCATTTCCTGGCAACACCTCAATAATCACTAGTTAAAGTCTCCAAAGTGAGACTATAAGAGAATGAAATTGGAAATTCCCCACGGGGATTTCAAGGAGCCCATTCAAGCAGGCATTATATTTTTGTGCAGAATCTTCAGATGGCCCCATGCCCGGGAATTCTCGGTGTGGATGTATTACTTCTTGTTTTTCATAACAACGCACAACATGAATTTCAACTGGGTGGCAATTATATCTAATCATGTAGATACGCAAATAATTCCCATCACCCATCATTCACAATTTTATATGACTTCATATGTGTCACGGGCATTGGCATAGCAAAGGCTAGCTTTTCAGAGCTTGGAAACAGTCAAAGAGCTCGAGAATGGCCTGGGACAGGTCACACCTTGGGACCATTATCCCCAATTACAGTGGGAGCTTAGCTTCTAGAATTTTTGCTGGGTAAATGATGCCTTCATTTACCACAATATTCTTACACTTACCCAAGATTTTGGGTACCACCACTCACAGGCGGCAATGACACTAGTCAATTCTTATGGCCAATATTTAATTCAATTCAGGAATCACACCTACATCAGGGTGACAGGCTTCAATGGGAAGCCCTACCTCCTTCCCTGGTATTGCAGGATAGGATAACTCTTCTAGAGTTCTGTAGGCAGATGATGGATCTGCATGCCTTCTTCACATTGAAGAAGGTCGTCAACATCCCATTCCCCTTTTCTTGTAGGGATTACACATGCAGCCTCACCACAACCCAGGAGGAAGATAATGAATTAAAATGATTGGGGCTAGTTGAATTCAACCATGCCTGGAAGAATTATGATCTCCTTGGCAATATTGTCACCTCACTACCTAGGGCGTCCCCCCCGCACGAAGATGATATTGAAGACTTCAGGGTGGATTTCCAGGACAACTTTGATCTTAGAGCCCGACAACATACAAGAATGATAAAAGGGCTCATGGAAGCACTAGAACTTTGGACTTTCTTGAAGTGGTTTAAAGATGGTGGGCTGCTAGAAGATCCAACGTACAAAGGATAGGGGTTAGACAAATTAGACCTCCCCCCAGTGGACTAGGCCACTCCAGAGGATTTGATGATTGATGGGGTATGCCACCCCATCCTAGAAGCAAGTCACAAGTACTTTTCTTGGGTATGCCCTAAGAGCACCAAAAAGAAAGCAACAGTCAAGAAGACCATTCCTTCTTCAGCCGATGCTGGACCTTCTTTGTTCACTATGCCCACTAAAGAAAGTGTGAGAAAAGGGAAAGAAAAAGGAGGATTCCCGGTGCCTAAGGCACCCCCTCAGATTCCCACACTTTTGATGGCCAAGCTACATAATCAGATGGAGTCAGAAAAATTGGCTAGCCAACAAATTAGCATGAAGGTGGCTGCCAGTCTCCCAATCACCCCAATGGCATTTTTTTTCACCCAACAGGACCCCCATCATTGGTAGCAATGATGAATAGGAAAAATTTTGCTGAGGCAGAGTCTTCTAGCATTCTGGACATCGGGGCTTCTCTCACTAGGAAAAAAAAAAAAATTGCAACCCCCGTACCAAGCGCCGCCCTTGGTATGCCCGAGAAGCCCCTGGTGGATGTAAGTTTGGATTCTCCTGAACTTGAGGATATCTCAGACTCCTCTCCACCGCATGATGATTTTGATGTTACCTTCTCAGTGGAGGAACTTCTAGAGATCCGACAAGGTATTAATACTGCAGTGAAGGAAATCAAAGCTCAAGATAAAGAAGCCCATGTAGAAGAAGAAATACCCATGGAAAAGGATATATCAGAGTAGGAGGCTCGAGAGGGAAATACTAAGCCTAAATAGGAAGAATTACTAGTCTAGAAGACCATGGATTTTCCAAGGTAGCCTACGAACAAGCCCCTGATGGAAGGAGAACCCAGACTCCAGGGAACAACCATACCTCCAACCATCAAGCTCCAGGCACCTTTGGAGACTTTGGGTGACCAAGTGCCCCGAAACACTTTTGGTGAGGTCATAACACCTACCTCCTTGCTAAAATTTGGCTAGCAACCTCACCCACCTCCACAAGATGTCCCAATGGAGGAGGAAAGTATTGTAGAGGATGAGGCCAATAAGGCCCAAGAAAAGTAGCAACCAATGCACCAAGAGGTCCAGGAGGAAGAAAAAGAAGAAGCTGCTGATACCACCAGGGAAGATGAAGTCCCTAAGAATATGAAAATAGAGACCATGGACAAGATCCTGAGTGATTTTGTGGAGGATGCCATCATGGCAGGAAATGTCAAGGATTCTAGAGAACAAGAAATAGAAAAGGAACAGGAAACGAGAAAGGAATTGGAGCAAGAGTAGGGAGAGGAGCCCAAGGATAATGTAGACTAAGGGAATGCACTGCCAGATTCAGAAATGGATCCTAATGAATAGGTATTGGCAGCAAAGCCGCCCCAGCTGCCCCAATGGCTGGTAGAAACTAAGAAGAGGAAAGCTCTGGCAGAAACTATGAGCGCTCCACTATCACTGGCCGAGATGATGGCCAAGATTGTTGAGACAAAGAAGCCCAAAAGGGCACGGGTGGTCCATGCTCTCCAGACCAAAAAATTAGGCAGCACCATTGCAGTCATCACAACACACCCAGCAAACACAAATGTAGCAGTTGCAAGGCCCAAAGATTGTAGTATAATGGAGGTAGAGCAAGGGAAAAGAGACAAGCAAGGAGAACTAGACTTGCTGAAAGAGGCTACCAGGGTGATAGAGGCCTGGTATACAAAGCAGGGCCAAAAGATGCAAGAGGAAAGAGAGACAAATGCTAATCTCCTTGCGCTTCTAGCAGAATTAACACAGCCCTTAGCCAAAGTCCACCCCGGGACCCCCTCTTCCAGATTGCCATTTGCACAAGGCAACGTGGACTCACTGCGCATAATGAAGAAAAGGCGCAAGCAATGGATGGGTGGGTAGCCGAGAAAATAACAGCGATGAGAGAATTTATGGAGGCATCCCTCTTAGACTTTTATAAGATAGATCTCACCCTTGGCCATGTGAGAAGCTCCGCTCAGATATGGGAGAAAGACTTAGAAAAATATGAGAAATGAAAGGTAGGATTGGAAGAGATCCGCAGCATTAGTGAGGAGGTCGCCACAAAATCTGGCATTTTGGGAGAGGAATCATATGATTCCCTCTAGGTCTAGTACTCCATAATTTCCCTTAAAATTGAGGTTTGCAAGGAATTAGTTAAGACCTTAAAGGAGAAGCTAATAGGTGCCCGATATCCCTTGAGCTTATTCTAGGCATTTGTTGTTGGGGTATCACAAGTTGATCCCCTCATCACCGGAACATGTACCCTGGAGGATTATGTCCTAGGCAAGTTTGATGAAAGGATAGAATCCATGTATTTTCTAGGTAGAGATTTTGATCAAGGTAGGTTTTCCCAATTGTCGAAGACCATGATTCAGTTGCATGATGCCATCAATGAATTCTGGAGTGGGGCCAGAGAAGTTGAGGATGCAATGGAGGCTGTCTGGAGTAGTGGGATAGCATCCAGAGTATAGATGAGGAGAGCATAAGCCAAGTGTTAGAGGCTTTGGAAAAATCATAAGTCAATAAAGTTCTCTAGATACAGGAGAATTTAACCCAGCATCATGTTTTGTATTATTTATTCTTTTTGAACACAAGTTCCCGTATCCTGGAATTTTGGACCCCACATTTTGAATTCTTCACGTGACTCATGTCTCAGATCCCAATGTTGACTGGTCACTTTTAGGATAGTAATAAAGGTTGTCAGAAGATGGATAATTGCAACAAGGTAGGTCAGCTCGATGGGAGTTTTCTGACAGATGGTCTTCCCAAGGCGCCGCTTCAAAGATACACTGGCACATTAGAGACAGGGCACTACTTTCCCATTTATGAGGCATGTAGCCTTGATCCCCAGGGGATTATATTTCTTCTTTCTCCTTCCTAGCTCTCTTCTCTAGGATGATTCTTCCACTCCATCTTTCTTGTCTTATCCTTCTGACATGTCAGGCCTTTTCCATCTTTAGGTCTTTTGTAACGTGGTACAAGTAGTACAAGCCACCGGATAATGTATTATATTGTAAAGTGTAAAATAAGTTAGGGTTAGGTTTAGGTTAGAAGATGTGTATAAATAATAAGTCTGACCTCATTCCAAGGGTCGACGGTGAAATTGATGATTTTTCAGTCCATAGTTAATAGCAATCAGGTTTTCTCATTTCTTAGTTGCAGAGCTCAATGCTCCATGGTTTTAAGCTTTTAATAGTTAAATGCTCCTTGGGAGTTATCATGGTACCATGCACTAGTGCTTGCTAGAAAGATGTTAATGAAGAAGGAAGGGTTCTCTCAATGATGTTGTTGGAACTTTGTCTTTTGGGTTAATGATATTTTATGCTTTGTGTTCTTCATGTCCTTTGCTCTAATACTTAAAGTAGATTAACGACCTCCTTTCTTTGCTACAAATAAAATATAAGCTGATAGTTGTATATTTCTTTGGTATTTAGTGTAGTGTGTTAGAGCATTGTCGATGTTTTGAGTGTTTAGCATAACTATAGGTAGATGAAATACTTCTAACTCTACAATATTTTTTTAAGTTTATTTGTTAAGTGTAAGCATGCTTGGAGGAAACCCCCCACTTACCTGAATCCCCACAGTTGATGAGTTGAAGATAACCAACTATCCCCCTCAAAAATAGTCACATCTCCCAACTGAGCCCTGCACCATCGAGACCTGACTCTCATGTGCTTAGAGGCCCAGGGAATCTCATTTTCCTAGACAACCTTTATAGGTGAAGTTGGCCGGTACCCCGATACCTGGTGATAACTTACATCTATTGGCAGACCCAGTCACAAAGTCCCATCAATAGAAACTGGCACTAGAAGGAGGGCATCAACTCATCCCCCTCTTAGGATTCCAATTTTACACTACCCAAGGGTTCCCCAAGCCATAGTTTTAGGAGTCAAGCCTTCAGTGGTATTGGGTCATTCTCCCTAGTGAGATTTGAAAGAGTTCTTAGATCAGCCCCCAATCTCAGAAGGTTTGTCGAGCTTGAGCCTCCTGCTCAAAAGACGCAGACCCTGAAATTCAAACCAGCCACCATTGTCTAGAGATCTAGCATACCTTAGAATACCCAAGCCACCCAGATGATCCTGGGAACTAGTGCTCAACCTAGTCAAAATTCAACTTCCCCAATAGCTGTATATTTTGGAAACATCAAGTCCCCAATGGGAACTTTTCTGGGTGCAACCAACAATTTACCCTCGCACCTAGAAAAGATTTGTCCATGATATGAGCACCCAGGCTCACGAACCATAGAGGAACACTTGCAGGAATACAAAGATGCCATGAACCGACACTACATCCAACATGAAGATGTTGTGACCCTAATGTTCCCTCTGTCCCTGGGACAGGTTGAATTCAACTGGTACCTTAACCTTCTTGCCAAATCCATCAACAGTTGGTAGGACATGGAGAATGCCTTCTTGGCTGCCTTCTATGTACATGTGGACCCAGCTTGGTCCCATAGCCAGTTCATTTCCATCAGGAAGGAACCAAATGAGCCACTTGCAACATTCAATCACTGGTTCCAGCATGCCTTGAAGTGGTGCACAGGCCCCTTCATCCCATCCACGGAAGTAACCATATAGACCTATCTCAATGTGATGGACCCCTTTGTTACCACTCTCCTCTGGAGAAATACCACCCTGGGTGACCGGGATACTTTGGAAAAATTTTACAACCTAGTCTTAGAACTGTCCCCCAGCCTCAACAAATCCCTGGGTAGGATTGGGCAGAGTATTCCATTCAACATGATCCCTGATGGAACTCCTTATGGTGGGGGATATAACCCCAATCTAGGAATAGGTGCCCCTGCGATGGCCATGAATCCCCCATCGCCACTGATAGACCATCAGGCCTAGTACATATATCCATCGCAGACTTAGACAATACCAGGTCTTGAATCTTTTCCTTAGAACCAGCCACAGCAGACACAACAACCACATACACAACCATCTAGAGTACCCTTCTTCCGGTCATCCGTGGCTGGAGGATTACCACCCTCTACTCTGGAAAATACTGTTGCCTTCCTAGGGAACCAACAACAACAAATGTCACATTGTGATACAAACACCCAGTTGACCGCCGAAGTTGAATCCCTCTAACGGATGCTATCCACCCTGACTATGGACATGGGTCAACTAAAGACGGGGTCTTATGCACCCTAGAACTCCAATTCCCAAAGAGGGAATATCTTCTCTGGCCAACAAAACAACAATGTCAAAAGGAGAAATTTTAATAATAGGCCTTGGCCCAACCAACAGCAATGGAACAACAACGCAAATGCCAGAGGTCCGCATCCAAACTAAAATTCCAATCAGGGTGGTGCTGGACCATCCCACTTCACACTAGTCACAGACTTCTAGCCCATGACCAATTGGTGTAGATTGCATGACACGGGCTCCCACAATGAGGTAAACTGTGCCATGCTAGAGAAGGTCATCATGATTTCCCAGCTAGATAGATAAAAATCATCTAATCCTACTCCCCCAGAGCCTCCCGTGCAAGAGCCCACTCACAGTGCATTCACCTATGAGACCATCTTCTTCAGATCCACTGAAGAGGATGAAGAAGAATCTGAACTACATGGATTCTTTGACGAATCAATTTTGGCCTTTGAGGCCAATGCCTTCACCAACCCATGGGCTCCTTACAACACTCAGAGCCAGGCTGGTAAAGGACCATTTTACATGCCAACACCTCTCAAAGACACTCCTCCCTGGGACAATACAACTAACCAGCCTGTTCCTCCAAAAGGCTCTAGCTCTAACCAAGAAAAAGACCCGACCGAGGGAAGCCATCAATTCCTAGGAGGAAGGTTTGACATCATGAAGGCGTTAGAACAAACCACCACCTCCATGACCTTGATGGAGGTTTTACTAAATTTTCCTAAGTAGAAGAAGTCTCTTCTAAAGCTCTTGGGAAACCCGAAATCTATCAGCCACCCACCCAGGACTATCTCTTTCAAGGATGCCAATGCAGCCATCTTCTGGGGAAATACTGAAGATCCTCCATTCCTACTAGGCCTGAACATACATGGAAAAAATATACATAACTGTCTAGTAGATTCTGGAGCTTCAGGAAACATCATGCCCCTATCCATATGCCAGAAGCTTGGATTCTAACCCACCCCATCCAATGGTGCAGTAATCCAACTGGATAAAACTACTGTGAAAATGGTGGGCGAATTAAAGAATGTCCAGATACAGCTCATCTAGGACCCTAGAATAGCTAGCATAATCAATATCCAAGTGGTGGACATCCCAGAGACTTATGGGATGTTGTTAAGTCAGAATTGGTCTAAGTCCCTGAACGGATACTTTTTGACCGACTTCTCCCACTTATGGCTCCTCTAGGAAGGATAATCAAACAAGATCTAGGTAGAAAGTGAGCCCCGGATGAAATAATCCCTTCCTGAAGTTGGAAGGGTTAACGAGGTCTTATTCTTTGAGACTTCCCCAGGGGTGTACCAACCCCTTGAAACCCTAATGTTCAATTTCACACCCAGGAAAGATCCCATAGTTCTACAGAGAACCCAAGACCTGGAAAAAAAATTGAGGGTTAAGGTTAACTCTCAAGGTGCCATAGCAACCCCCACCACACTCCTATCCAACACTTGGTGCTGGTTACATTACCAGAAGCACTCAGAACTAGAATGTGAGCCTTGTCTTTCCATTACTGCCTGAAACATTGATGCCCTCCAGAACAAAGAGCATGCATCTGATTCCCCAGAGCCTAGTATTCCTACTGGAAGCACTTCTTCAGTGCCACTTCTTCAGAGATCTCAACCCCAAATCCCTCCAGAGGTAAAACCCACCCATGTACCATCAGTGCAGGAGGAAAATCCTCCCAAGTCTCCCAAAAATAATCCAAAGATTGCTCCATCTCCCCAGCTATAGATGACAAGTGATGATTTGTGGACCCTTAAGTTTGATGGGTCTCGATCCAAACAAGGCTATGGGGCCAGAGTAGAATTGATCAACCCACAAGGGAAATCCTTCCTCGTGTCCTACAGGATTCATTTCAATTGCACAAACAATGTCACAGAGTACGAGGTCTTGGTCCTTGGACTCCTATTTGCATTAAGGAAAGGAATCACTCACCTCTGGGCCCTGGGTGTTTCAGAGTTGATTGTCAAACAATTTTGGAGTCAATACACGTGTCATGATAAGAGGCTGGCTACATACCACAATCAGACTTGGAGCCTTATTAAAGATTTCAATGCCTTTGGCATTGATCTTATTTCCCAATGACGGAATTATGTCTTAGATGCCCTTACTATTTTTGCCAACACACTCGAGCCCATGGACGGCTCATGACTCTAGAGATTTTCTATTGAGATGATCCCCACCCCATCCATTCCAGATAATGTAACCCACTTTTAGGTTTTTGAGGAGGATCAACATATCCTGGCCTTCATGGCCAATGTTGGTGTCTTCAAGGACCAGATAGTGGAGGAACAAGACCATGATGACACTGGATAGGGTGATGAAGATGATGGGATCATGGACCTACCAACCAACACCATCACAAAGGGGATGGTTGTGCTTGAATGAATCTTTGACTCAGACCCTAGGGGCCAATAAAAGATATCATCCTCCTCTGAGGGAGGAAAATTTGAGGAAGTGAACATCGGCTAGCCCAGTGAAGAAAAGATGATACACATCGGTACCTCCTACTCCCCTGAGGAGAAGGAGAAGATTCTTCTGGTTCTCCGAGAATACATAGATGTGATCACATGGGGGTATGAGGATTTGAAAACATACGACACATCCATTATGACTCATACCATCCCACTAAAACCTAATGCTAAGCCTTTCTAGCAAAAGCAATGACCAATCAACCCACTGATCGAGCCTCTGATTTGTCAAGAGGTGCAAAAACTATTTTCAGCCCGGATAATCTTTCCAATCCGGCATACTACGTGGGTTGCTAACTTGGTCCCTATGAGAAAGAAAAGTAGTGAAATTCACCTTTGTGTGGATTTCCAAAATTTGAATAGAGCCTCCAAGAAAGATAATCACCCTCTCCCTTTTTTGGATGAGGTGTTGCAGATAGTAAATGGATCCCAATTGATGTCTTTCTTAGATGGGTACTCTGGCTATAACCAAGTCATGGTTAAATACAAGGATAGAGACAAAACGACATTCACCACCAAGTGGGGAATGTTTGCATATCAGAGGATGCCCTTTGGCTTGATCAATGCTAGGGCCACATTATAGAAGGCCATGGACATTGTGTTCAAGGGCCTTGTGAACTAGTGCATAATCATCTACATGGATGATTTGATCATCTTTTCCCAGGACAAGCATTACCATTCCGCCCACCTCGCCCAGACCTGTGAGAGATGTCGCCGGTATGAAATATCCCTCAACCCAAAGAAGTGCATATTTGGGGTCACTGAAGGGAAGTTGCTTAGGCATATTATCTCTAAAAAGGGTATATCCATTGACCCTACGAGAGTTGAAGCATTGCTAAACCTGCAAATTCCCGACAGTAAGAAAGATATGCGATCTTTCTTTAGAAAGATCAACTTTGTCTAGCGGTTCATCACTGGATTCATCGAAATCATGAAGCCACTCAAAGAGATGATGAAGAAAGACACTAAAATTGTGTAGAGTCTTGAAGCAAAGCGAGTTTTCACCCAGATTAAACAGACAATGACAGAGGCACCAGTCCTAGCTAGTCCAGACTACTCCCTCCCATTTTACATTTATTCCTTAGCTTCACCGCATTCTGTCGCGGCAGCATTGACCCAAAAGGTTGAAGGGGAAGAATGACCAATAGCTTTTATGAGCTCCCCCTTCAAGAATGCCAAATTTTGGTATTCATCATCAGAGAAGCAGGCCTTTGCTCTTGTTCGCACCGTGAAGAAATTCTGGCATTACATTCTCCGGAGCAAGGTGCATGCTATCATCCCAAACCAGGCTATTAAATCCCTTCTGATGCAAAACAAATNGGGTGAAAGATGGGGGAAATGGATGGCCATCCTCGAGGAATATGATTTGGAAATGCAACCCATGAAGATAGTCTAAGGCTAGGGACTAAGTCAAGCGATGGCAGAAGAGACTCCCCACATAGAATGTCAACCATACATAGTGGAGTCTATCAATCGAGACCCTTGGTACACAGATTTGGTGTACTTGTTGTTAAATAATAGATTTCCAGAGGGGTTGCCTCTCAATAGACATCGTGCCTTGTGGTTGAAAAGTGTACACTTTATGACCAAAAATGTCACGCTCTACCACAAGAATTATGAGGGAGTGTACCTTCGGTGCATCGACAGGGTCCAAGCTACAAAAATGATTGAAGAATTCCATGGGTAGTTTGGGATTGGCATGGCTCAGCCAATGCCACCGCCCATCAGATCCTTTGGGCTAGATACTATTGGCCCCGTATATTTAAAGATGTCTACACTCACATTCGAAAGTGCCATACTTGCCAAACTGTGACACATCATGAGCATAACCCGGCTATGCCTTTGCAACTGGTGTTCAAAGCTAGACCTTTTGCCCAATGGACATTTGACTTTATCAATAAAATCAGCCCCAACTTGTCTACCAACCACCGATACATCCTAACTACAACCGATTATTGCACTCGATGATCTAAAACCATACCTTGCAAAAACAACACGGCAGATGTGGTTATCAAATTCCTGGAAGAAAATATCGTCACAAGATTCGGAATGCCCTTCACCATAGTATGTGACAATGGTCCAGAATTTTCTTTGGTGCAACTACTTGAGTGGACCTATGACCGGAAGATCACTCTAAATTTCTCCAGCAACTATTACCCCCTGGGGAATGGTGTTGCTGAATCAATTAACAAAATTTGCTTGAAGTGATCAAACACCTATTAGAACAGAATCCCCAGGATTGGCACCAAAAGATGAGATTCACCCTCTGGGTGGATCACATTCAAATTAAGGCCACCTTGGGAACATCCCCATTCAATCTGGTTTACAGCCAGAACCCATTGTTCCCAATTACATTACAGATCCTATTTTTACAGTTCATGCGGGAATTTAGCAACTGGGATGATATTATGGAGGTTCAACTCCTGAATCTGGTGCAAATGGAAGAAAAATGAGACACAGACCTTGAAAATTTCATACATCACCAAGTAGTGGTAAAATGATGGTTTGACTAAAGAGCCCAATATAAGGCTTTTCAGATTTTGGACTTGGTCCTTTTGTGGGATAAAGCCGAAGAAAAGAAAGGAAAGCACACTAAATTCCAATGGCTCTGGCTCAGACCATACTTGATCTCAAAGATATATGGGGAAAATACCTATCACCTTAGTACCATTACTGGAGAACCCATCCCATTTCCTGTCAATAGACAGTTTCTCAAACATTACTTCAAATAAGGTAGGTTTGTCCAGAGTTGTATTATATGTAAATCTTCTCATTTGTAAATATTTATTTCCCAGTGTCCCTGTTTGGGGTGCCTTGCTTTGTAAATATTTTTGTTGGTAGTCCTCTGAGACCGCCCCTTTTCTTTTGTTTCATTTTTGGTCTTGCTTCTTTTTCTTTTTTGGGTTTCCAACATTTTACTCCCCTTTTGTAGGCTGGTATGCTTCACATAACATCTAGCTTCTAGGATGATACATTTTGGCATGCCGTTGAATTTAGAATCTATTATTAGCATGATGGAATTGGTCTGGTCTCTAGAGCTATTTTACAAGTTTAGTAGAAAATTATGAGAAGTCTTCATCAGATTTATTCTTGGAAATCCAGTAATCAGTTATCCAAATTAAAAGGAACAAGTAATCAGACACACCAAGAGTACATTGGTTGCACTGGTTGGTTGACCCAAGTCTGAACTTTTAAAGATTCTTTCCAGGTTTGGATTTTTCCTTCCCCATTCAATAGATTAAGGTGGGTGGAGGGGTGAAAGAAGTACTGCCATTGAATTTAGCTAAGCTTAAACTTAATGGTGACAGAAGTATCGCCCTCCCACCCAGAAGAGAATAAAATAACAAGGAAAGAAAAGATGGGATGAAACTCCAGTGTCTGGGAGAAACAAGTGAATTTGATGACTTTGGGTTGATATACTTAGTGCCTCTTCTCTACCTCTCCTAGAGGTCATCAGCTTGATTTCCTTCCAAAGCACACACTTCACAACTGATGAAAGACCATGGATTGAATTGTGTATGGCCAGATTTTCTCAGATGTTTCATGCCTTGCAAGAAAGATGCTTCAAGTAATGATTGGTTCTAGTTCTACTAACCAGAGATTCTAGGGTTCTCAAATGCACAAAGGCATTCATCCCAGATAGTCACTATTTGTTATGCTCTGCATACCTATCCCTACATTTTGTGTGCAAAATATTGGGTCCCCCTTTTTTTGCTTTTGGTTCTTGCCTTGTTTTCTTTTCCTTTGTTTCTTTTGTTTCCTTCTCCAGGTTTTCTTTCCCATGAGGTTTGTTTTGTTTTCACTTTTTCCTTTCATGTCTCCAGGACCCGGTCCCGGAGTTGGTTTTTTTTCTTCCAGAAGCCAGATTTCAGAATCCGAGATTGTTTGCCATGATATCCCCTTCTCGTAAGAAGACATGGTTGTTTGGAATCTCCAGGCCTGGAATTTAGAGGTTCATCTATTTCAAAGTTCACGTAGAGAGCGTAACTTGCTTTTTACCTCAGGTATAAATAAGATTTACATGTCATTTTCATAGTTACCATGATTAAAAATACTTAGAGTTTAGAGCGATTCTTTGGTGATTTGAGTGCTTTTGAGTGTGAATTTCTTTGAGCTTAGTGCATAATGACTTGTCAATATTTGGTAGTTGTTTGTGGGCATTGGAGGTCAAAGCTATTGCAGAGTAGTCTTAGTGGCTCTTCCCTTTTCCATTCTTTGGATTCACAGGTTGTTTTTTCTGGTTCTTGCCCTTCATTCTTGCTTGGTTTGGTTTCGTGTTGGTTTGTTTGTTTTCCTTTCAATTTTTGTTTCGTTATGTTTTTGTGTTTTATGTCATTTGGTATGCCTCCTGTTGGTGGGTCAACTCTGCCAGAGGGTTTTCCTCCCTCTGTGTAACTGTATGATAATGTATATCTATGCACATTCTATGTTTTGTTTTAGGGTAGCTACTCTGCATTCTATCTTTGCTATATAGTGATGTATATTTTTGTATTTTTTGTGTGTATATGCCTTAGCCCTTAGCCCTCCTACACATTTATGTATATTATGTAGATATTTTGTGTATATCCCATAGAGCTTGTGAGTTCTTTGTGCTCTTTCATGTATTTTTACCCCACAAGATAGAGCTCATCGAGACAGAGTCACCACAGTTTGAATTTGGCACCTCACTGGTTCGAACCATGGCGGCTTTCTCTCTCCTTTGTCTTGTCACATTGATGGCGGGATTAATTTCCCACGTATGGCATTTAAAATGCATCCAATCTAGCATTCAATTTTTCCCCATGTCGGCCCACTTATCCTAATCAATGCCATAACTATCATTACACCACATATCATCTTACCACGTGCCAGCACACGTTAGCCAAAGTACATATTGTTGCCAGTCACATCAGCAATGGCTAGTTTTTCCATACTCCAGACTCCAAGCGGGACCTTGTCTTCTACCTTTTCCTTGCCACCGTGTCAGCACACTCTGGAATTCTTAAGCCATGTTCATTTTTTAGATACTCCAAATCTTTTTGATATATGTACTAACATTTGTCTCACAGGTGAGGGTTGGCGAAGAATCTCCCAGATTTTTAATTCATGTTTATATATGTCCTAATGATTTTCTGGTCTTGCAGGTTGTTGATAAGTTGATTGAAAATGTCTGACAATTTTGCACCCCCTGATAGTCCAGAACTACCAACCACCTCTACCCGGGCAGCAACAAAATCCAAGATGGAAAGAATGTTAGCAAAGCTGCCTCTGACCTCCAATTATCCAAAAGATGGAAGTGTTGCGAGGTCCAAGATAAACTCCAAGGCTCAAGAGATAACAGATCTGGACCCTAGGACTTGGGCCAAATTGCAAGGTCTATTTCAAACCATTTATAGGTTAAAGGAATAGGGGGATAAGATAGCCACTTACCTAGCTTCCTCCGGCATTATCAAGGCTACAAAATTTCCATGTGCGATGCAATCACCCAAACTAATTAGGCAGCTGGCGATATTGTATAATGTGGCCACTCACTCATTTTTTCTCCCGGATCCCCAGTCGCTGTAATATCCTGCCACCATCGTCACACTGGACGCTCCCACCTTTGCTTTTGGGTTGGGAATTCCACAATTCAAAGGGTCCACCATAATCACCAGGGCCAACTCACTAAAGGAATTCGGTGAAGCCGAAATCATTTACCAGCAACACCTCAATAATCACTAGTTAAAGTCTCCAAAGTGAGACTATAAGAGAATGAAATTGGAAATTCCCTGTGGGGATTTCAAGGAGCCCATTCAAGCAGGGATTATATTTTTGTGCAGAATCTTCAGATAGCCCCACGCTCAGGAATTCTCAGCATGGATGTATTACTTCTTGTATTGCATAAAAACGCATAACAGGACTTTCAACTGGGTGGAAATTATATCTAATCATGTAGATACACAAATGAGGGTCGTCACCCAGCATTCACAATTTTATATGACTTCATATGTGTTGTGGGAATTGGCACAGTAAAGGTTGGCTTCTCAAGGCCTGGGAATAGTCAGAGTGCTCAAGAACAGCCTAGGACAGATCACACCTTGGGACCATTATCCCCAATTACAGTGGGAGCTTAGCTTCCAGAATTTCTGTCGGGTAAATGATGACTTCATTTACCACAATATTCTTACACTTACCCAAGATTTTGGGTACCGCCTCTCACAGGTGGCAATGACACTGGTCAATTCTTATGGCCAATATGTCATTCAATTTTGGCATCACACCTACATCAGGGTGACAGGCTTCAATGGGAATCCCTACCTCCTTCCCCGGTATTGTGAGGATAGGATAATTCTTTTAGAGTTCTGTAGGAAAATGATGGATTTGCATGCCTTCTTCACATTGAAGAAGGTCGTCAACATCCCATTCCCATTTTCTTGTGGGGATTACACATGCAGCCTCACCGCAGCCCGGGAGGAAGATAATGAATTAAAAGGATTGGGGCTAGTTGAATTCAACCACGCCGAGAAGAATTATGATCCCCATGGAAAAATTTCTACCGCATTACCTAAGGCATCCCACCTGCACAAAGATGATATTGAAGACTTCTGTGTGGATTTCCAGGACAGATTTGATCTCAGAGCCTGACAACATACAAGAATGAGAAAAGGGCTCATGGAAGCACTAGAACTTTGGACTTTCCGGAAGGGGTTTAAAGATGGTGGGCCACTAGAAGATCCAACGTACAAAGGATAGGGGTTCAACAAATTAGACCTCCCCCAAGTGGATTGGGCCACTCCAAGGATCTGACAATTGATGGGGTATGCCACCCCATCCTAGAAGCAAGTCACAGGTACTTTTCCTGGGTATGCCCTAAGAGCACCCAAAAGAAAGAAGCGGTCAAGAAGACCATTCCTTCTTCAGCTGGTGTCAGACCTTCTTCATCCACTGTGCCTACTGAAGCAAGTGTGAGCAAAGGAAAAGAAAAAGGAGGAGTCCCGATGCCCAAGGCACCCCCTTAGATTCCCACACTTTTGATGGCCAATCTACATGATCAGATGGAGTCAGAAAAATTGGCCAGCCAACAAATTAGCATGTAGGTGGCTACTGGTCTCCCAATCACCCCAATGGGATCTTCTCGCCCAATGGGACCCCCTTCATTGGTAGCAATGATGAATAGGCAAAAATTTTCTGAGACAGGGTCTTCCAGCATTCTAGACATTGGGGCTTCTCTCACTAGGAAAAAGAAAATAGCTGCAACCCCATACCAAGCACCACCCTTGGTATGCCCGAGAAGCCCCCGATGGATGTAATTTTGGATTCTCCTAAACTTCAAGATATCTCAGACTCCTCTCTGCTGCATGATGATTTTGGTGATACCTTCTCGATGGAGGAACTTCTGGAGATCCGACAAGGCGTTAATACTATAGTGAAGGAAATCAAAGCTCAAGATAAAGAAGCTTCTGCAGAAGAAGAAATACCCATGGAAAAGGATATATCAGAGCAGGAGGCTCAGGAGGGAAATACTAAGCCTAAACAGGAAGAATTACCAGTCCAAAAGACCAAGGATTTTCCAATGTAGCCTAAGAACAAGCCCCCAATAGAAGGAGAACCAGACCCCAGAGAACAATCGTACCTCCAACCATCAAGCTCCAGGCACCTTTAGAGACTTTGGGTGACCAAGTGCCTTGAAGCACTTTTAGTGAGGTCATAACAGCTACTGCCTTGCTAAACTTTGGACAGTGACCTCACCCACCTTCGGAAGATGTCCCAATGGAGGAAGAAAGTATTACAGAGGGTGAGGCCAATAAGGCCCAAGAATAGCAGCAACCAATGGACCAAGAGGTCCCGAAGGAAGAAAATGAAGAGGCTAATGATACCACCAGGGAAGATGAAGTCCCTGAGAATACAAAAACGGATACTGGGGAAAAAATCCCAAGTGAGTTTTTGGAGGACTCCAGCATGGTGGGAAATGTCAAGGATTCCATAGAACAAGAAATAGAAAAGGGACAGGAAACAAGAAAGGAATTGGAGCAAGAGCAGGGAGAGGAGCCCAAGGATAATGTAGACTTAGGGAATGCACCGCCGAATATGAAAATGGATCCTAATAAATAGGTATTGGAAACAAGGCCAACCCAATGGCTGGTAGAAACTAAGAAGAGGAAAGCTCCAGCGGAAACTACAGGTGCTCCACTATCACTGGCTAAGATGATGGTCAAGAATGCCGAGACAAAGAAGCCCAAAAGGGCACGGGTGGTCCATACTCTCCAGAACAACCCAGTAGGTAGCACCATTGTGGTCATCACAACACCCCCAACAAACATAGAAGCAGCAGATGTAAGGCCCAAAGACTATAGTATAATGGAGGTAGAGCTGGGGAAAAGAGACAAGCAAGGAGAACTAGACTTGCTGAAAGAGGCTACCGGGGTGATAGAGGCCCAGTACGCAAAGATGAGGTAGAAGCTGCAAGAGGAAAGAGAGACAAACACCAATCTCCTTGTGCTTCTATCATAATTAACATGGCCCTTGGCCAAAGTCCACCCCAGGACCCCCTCTTCTAGATTGTCGCTTGCACAGGGTGATGTGGACTCACTGTGCATAATGAAGAAAAGGTGCAAGCAGTGGATGGGTGGGAAGCCGAGAAAGTAATGGTGATGAGAGAATTTTTGGAGGCATCCCTCCCAGACTTTTATAGGGTCGATCTCACCCTTGGCCATGCGAGAAGATCCACTCAGATATGGGAGCAAGACTTAGAAAAATATGAGAAATGGAAGGCTGAATTGGAAGAGATCCGCAACATTGGCGAGGAGGTTGCCAGAGAATCTAGCATTTTGGGAGAGGAATCATATGATTCCCTCTAGGTCCAGTACTCCAAACTTGCCCTCAAAATTGAGGTTTGCAAGGAATTGGTTAAGACCTTGAAGGAGAAGCTGATAGCTGCCTGATATCCCTTGGGCTTATTCCAGGCATTTGTTGCTGGGGTATCACAAGTTGATCCCCTCACCACTGGAACATGTACCCCAAAGGATTATGTCCTTGGAAAGTTTGATGAAAGGATGGAATCCCTGTATCCATCGGGCGGAGATTTTGATCAAGGTAGGTTGTCCTGGCTGTTAAAGACCATGATTCGGTCGTATGATGCCATCAAAATGGTGAACGAATTCCAGAGCGGGGCCAGAGAAGTTGAGGATGCAATGGAGGCTATCTGTAATAGGTGGGATAACATCCGAAGTATAGATGAGGAGAGCATAAGCCAAGTGTTAGAGGCTTGGGAAAAATCATAAGCCAATAAAGTTCTCCAGATCTGGGAGAATTTAACCCAGCATCATGTTTTGTATTCTTAATTCTTTATGAACACAAGTTCCTAGATCCCAGAATTCTGGATCCCACATTTTGAATTCTTCACATGACCTGTGTCTTGGATTCCAATGCCGACCAGTCACTTTCAGGACAGTAATAAAGGTTGTCAGAAGATGGATAACTACAACAAGGCACATCAGCTCGACGGGAGGTTTCTGACAGATTGTCTTCCCAAGGTGCCACTTCAAAGATACACCTGGCACATCAGAGATAGGGTGCCACTTTCCCATTTGTGAGGCATGTAGCCTCGATGCCTAGGGGATCAGATTTCTTCTTTCTCCTTCTCAGCTCTCTTCTCAAGGATGATTCTTCCACTGCATCTTTCTTGTCTTATCCTTTTAACATGTCAGGCCTTTTCTGTCTCGAGGTCTTTTGTAACGTGGTGCAGGTAGTACCGGCCACCAGATAATGTATTATATTGTAAAGTGTATAATAAGTTAGGGTTAGGTTTAGGTCAGAAGATGTGTATAAATAATAAGTCTGACCTCATTCCAAGGGTCGGCAAAATTGATGATTTTTCAGTCCATAATTAATAGGTTTTCTCATTTCTTAGTTGTAGAGCTCAATGCTCCATGGTTTTAAGCTTTCAGTAGTTAAATGCTCCCTGGGAGTTATCATTGTACCGTGCACCAGTGCTTGCTAGAAAGATGTTAATGAAGAAGGAAGGGTTCTCTCAATGATGTTGTTGGCACTCTATCTTATGGGTTAATGATATTTTATGCTTTGTGTTCTTCATGTCCTTTTCTCTAATTCTTAAAGTAAATTAACGATCTCCTTTCTTTGCTACTGATAAAATATAAGCTGATGGTTGTATATTTCTTTGGTATTTAGTGTAGTGTGTTAGAGCATTGTCGATGTTTTGAGTGTTTAGCATAACTATAGGTAGATGAAATACTTCTAACTCTACAAGATATTTTTAATTTTATTTGTTAAGTGTAAGTATGCCTGGAGGAAACCCTCCACTTACCTGAATCCCCAGAGTTGATGAGTTGAAGATAACAAGCTATTCCCCTCGAAAATAGTCACATCTTCCAACTGAGCCCCACACCATCGAGACCCAACTCTCACGTGCTTGGAGGCCTGGGGAATCTCATTTCCCCAAAAAACCTTTAAAGGAAAATTTGGCCAGTACCCCAGTACCCGGTGACAACTTACATCTGTTGGCAGACCCGGTCACAAAGTCCTGTCAACACACTCTTAGAACAATATTTTGGAAGGAGCTACAACTGTTGTAATAAATTCATTTTTTTCCATGAAACGGGGAGAGATGATTCTTTTGAATGAAGAGTATGAAAGGAGACTAGAATTTTGTGGCACAACATGAGAAATTTTGGTAAAGATTTTCAACAATGGTAGCTAATGTGGCAGTCTTAAATAACAAATCATTCAACATTATAACTGAAAGGTGAAATTATTGTTTTATTCATTGGCTCTAAATTGTCCCTTTTGAGAATAGTAATGTTGTTGACTCTTAGTGTGACCATTACCTTACTGTAAATGACACCAACATTTTATCAACAACATCTTAAAAAAATAAACTTACCATGTCCATTAAGACATAGTTTTCAAAAATCAACATATTACCCACAAATCTTGGAGCTAAAACCTTTAAATGGGGCTGAAAGTTCAAAATGTTTATTGAAATTTCCAGCATTTATATTGTAGAATCTCCCCTATAGCCTATATAATATTAGACATAGTTTTGGGTCAGAATATTGGCATAATCAAACAAGGCTCCTATGTTTTTTCACAAGGTTTTGGTGATTAAGTATGGCAGGGGTTTGGAAGTTAAGAGGGTTTCACCTTGGGTTGATGAACTATAACTGATTGAATGTTTGAAAATGTTAAATTGATGATCAGAGAGACATAAGAAAGTTTATGCAAGATGTTAAATTAGTTAATGTATTGTATTGTTATTGATGTCAGCTTGATATAATCTGTATGGTTATGGACATACTACTAAAAGACTTCAAGGAACTGATGAATCGGGGGCTATGCTATCAGTAATTCATATAGGTCAAGTATTCACAAAGTGATTGTATACACCGATGGAGTGCACAATGATGGTTAGAGTAAAAAAACAAAATTCACAGTGTTACCTGACAAGAAAATGCACAGCATTCGTGACGAGCAAAGTCATAGTGTTTCCCGACGAGCAAAGCACAGTGTAACCCTACGGATAGAGTTATAGTGTTTCCTGATGAACAGAGATTCTGAAGACAACTGAAGTCACACCAACAAAATAGTCAGTGGTTATTGATGACTAACTAAAGTATTGATCGACATAATAGAGAGTTTAGAAATGATAAAATGCTTAGCTGTCAAGAGCTAAAAATAGACTTAACTGATACTTATCATTGTTTTAATCGACAAGATAAAGCTGGAGATAAGTAAAGGATTTAAAGATTCTTTGTCCAGTTGGCAAGAAGATCTCTATGAGATAAAACTAGATTTTTTCTTTAAATCTAACTGGCGAGAATTATGGATCATGCCAAGATCAAGAAAATCAAGTACCTAGAAACAGCGATATCATGTCTATAAAGATACAACCTAATTCATTACGGAGGTGGTGAAGGGGAGTGACAAGAAAATAGATGCTAAAGAGATTCTGAAGGAGAAGAAATTCTTCATTCAGACCTAATCAATCAAGCTGAGGAAAGAGCTAAATTTTGTAGACACCGACAAACAGTGAGACAACATCAAAGAGCATAACAGTGTCGAGCAAAGGTATTGATTTGATAATATTGATCAGAAAGGTAATGCACTTACAATAGATCTAAAAATATGCAATTCAAGTTATATATGTGAAAAAATAAATTTATTGTTTCAGTTTAACCATTGAAGCATCAAGTCTCTTAAGCGAGCAGGACTTAAAAGTATTTTATAATTGAGATACATCCCAAGGAGTATCAAAAAGTTTGATCATACAAAGTAGCATTGGATATGCCCGATACCTATTGACAGGCCAAGTGAGTGTTTGATCAAGGATGGTAGTATTAGATGCTAGATACTAAGTGACAAACTATCTATTTAAATCCTCTAACAAGGTCACACCTAACAGTGTATTTGTAACCTTTAACAGGGTTGGCTTTTAACCGAGCTCACTTCAGAAGAGTGAAAATTTGGGGTACCGGTCCCAGTGGTTTTTCCCTTAATAGGGTTTCCACATTAAAAATCCATGTGTTAATGTGTCTATGAGTCATTAATTTATTGTTGTGCATTTCACTTAAGTAAATCTGGATTGATCGCTATACACTAGTTATTTACTATATTTCGGTAAATAGAAAGACTGCTTATCGGTAAACATATAGAAGAAGGTTTTACAAAGCATTCTGACAAGTAGTAATTTGATATAAGTATTTCAAGGTATTCATCTTGTAGGACTGAATATAACTAGAGGCTTAAAATTGGTAATAAATTTTAAAGGGTTTATTGAAGGATTAATTTTTGAGGCCACTGATTCACNGATTCCCCCCCCCCCCCCCCCCTCAATTATTACTAACAATTGGTATCAGAGCTTGTGTGCTTAGAAAAGGAGTTTAACAGCTCAATATAAATATCACAAGATGAAAAGATGTGATGTGCCCAAGTTGAACAAAGACAACTTTGCATCATGGAAAAGTAGAATAAGACTCCACTTATCAAGTATTGGAGATGATGTTACTCAATACTTAGATACTAAATATGTGTTGCCCACAGGAGCACCCACAGTTGAACAAATTAGAGAGAAGCATGAACACAACTGCATGATGATAGAGCTTGCTTCCTCACTCTCTGATGTTGAATTTGAAGATGTCAAAGCATGCACTGTATGTGCTGAAACCTAACCTATTGGGAGCACGCTAAGACATGAAAATGTTAGATATATGCAATCAACAAACTACATTAAACATGTCTAATAAGCATACTACAAAGACAACAAGAGATCTCATCACAACCTCCGATGAGCCAAACAAGTGCACCCAAGTCTTGTTGATTTTCTCTTAGAGAATTATGGGTGTGCTCTCCCAACACAATATAATAATTCCACTATGATTTCGATGGATGAAACTATAATGCAAGCTAATGATGGATGAGGAGCTCAAGAACAAGTATGAAAAACTTGTCTCAAGCCATTCACCATTGATAAAGATGCAAATACTAATTCTAAGATGACATGCAAGATTTAAACTAAGAAACTAGATTCATTCTATTAAACCTAAGATGTAATATCTAGATTTTCAAAATGAACTAAGAGGAAGCATAAACATGAACTAAGAATTTCTAGAGCTAAAATAGCATGATAACAATGCATAAAATGGAGATGATTTTCTCTTGACAATGACCTCTATTTATAGATTTTTTGGAGGAGAGAGAGGGATAGGATGAGGTGAAGCTCATGTTTCATCCACATAGGTGTCACATGAGGGACACATAAGTCATGCAAGAGGCCCACTTTTCTCACACATGTGTGAGCAACTTTGGATGTGATGGGTCAAAGTGTACTTAAAGTACATATGTGAAGGATCTTGTAAGAGGTGTAAGAGTTTTGGACCAATGAGACACTTTTAGAAAGTGTAAGAGAGTGTCATCATAGGTGTAAGAAACCTTGTTGGCACCAAATAAGGATTATTTGGAAAAGTGTATTTTTAGAATTTTTCTCACACATGTGCAAGCAAATAATTAGGACTAATTGGTGTAGGAATTAAGAAATTATCTTAATTAACCTTAGTTAATTAATAAATAGGTCTATTTGGTGAGAATGATGTGAGGTAGGGTAGGATCTAGGTTCAAGTTAGTTTAATCTAAAATAAAGTTTAGATTAATTATGGTTTAGTAGAATTTAAGTCATGTGAAGGAATAAATAAATCAAAAATTTATTTAAAAGGGACTAATGAGGAGTAATGTATATAAATGAAATTTAATACATTAAATGGGATAGTATTTAAATTAAATTTAAATACTAAGAAAAGTGAATTATACTTAATTAAATAAATTTAATTAAATAAATAGAAGAATATAATAAATATAATTAATTAATTAAAATTAATTATAATGCTATGGGAATATTAATTAAGTTAATATAAGAATGATTTTAGACGTCTGTATTTTGCCCCTCTTTGATGCGGCGTCAAAAGTGGCATCGCGTCAAAGAAAAGAAAATAAGATGCCCCACAAAGGTTAGTAAAACCTAAGGCAACAAGAGTGGATGAGTGTGCTCCCTTAAGAAAATAATACGAAAAAATAAAAAAAAATTAATGAAATTTTCTCAAAAAAGGCAGGAAGAGAGGGAAAGTAGACCAATTGCATGACGTGTCCAAAAATAGAGAAAAAATGGGGAGTAGAATAGGAAATAAGGAAAAGGATAGAAGAAACAGGTCCCAAGGGGCTATAAATAGTCCACCGGGTCCTATAGAGAAGTCACTTTGACTCACAAAGAGAAAAAAGAGAGAAGAGAAGAAGAGCAATGACAGTAGAGCGAGAGCATGCATAGCTTGGGGAGCGCATTCAGATTCATCAGCAACCTACAGACGCGGGACCATCGGTGAGTAGTCTAAGGCCTCTTTTTCATTCATGTATTTATTGCATTTTTAGGCATTTATTGTGCAATAAATGTGTCCCAAACTAGCACATAGCGCAGACGATGGTCTCCTGACCATTGTCTGCATAGACAGTCATCGATAGTTCATCGTCCTTGCAGCCGACTGATCTGCGATCGATGTCTGCGCAGACGGAGATTAGATGATCTCTGGTTGTGAAGGCAAAGGAGGGGGGGAAAAGCACAGTGGAGACGACAGAGTTGGAACTTCATGTTCTGCGTGACAAAGATGCCGCGACCTAAACTGCCATCTCCATAGATTGGCGATTGTGATGTTTCTCTGTTTGTGAGGGTCAATTGTCATCTCTGTGGATTGACCTGAAAACTGAAGAAAAGGAGAAAAGAAGAGGTAGGAAAGGGGGTTGGGAGCATTTTTTGATGCCCTAGAATGCTATCTAATTTCTGACATGAGTTGGGTGGATGCAGGAGGATACTATCACCTACCGGGTGAGAGAGTGCAACCCAACAACTATGGTGCTAGAGCATGAGCTGACTGCGTCAAAGTGGGGGATCGTGACACTTTGCATGTTAGAGCACGTACATCACTGGCCACATTTTAGAGCGCATAATGTGATAATGTTTGTTTTGATCGAGAGGTGGTATAGCACCACTTTGAGCTTTCACTTCCCTACAGGGGAAGATACGATCACCCTCCATGATGTGTGAAGGATCTACATAGTGCCTATTTGGGGGCTGATTCATGAGTACTACTTTGAGGGTTCAGAGCCATACATGGAGATGGTATTTAGGAGGAGCTATGTAGACCTTCCAACTTCATGACAGTGGATGTCCTAGGCGGGAGCAATGGTGATGTAGCTACGGTTGTGGCAGGTGGCCCTATACTTGGCTGGATTGATTGAAGGATGGTTGATGCCTGATCATGTAGGCAAGGGATTCCCTATAGGATGGGCTCTAGTTCTGAGCAGTATGGTGGAGGACAAAGATCAGTACTACTGGGGGTATACTATCCTTGGATAGTTATATTATAATTTACACATGTGCACCTACACCTATCGGAGAAACACCATATTCCAAAGCCTTATTAAAAAAAATTCTAGGTGTCCACAATGGTCCTCTACTTTCTCAGAATATGTTGTTAAATCATGTTGATATATTACCATGAATAATTCAATAAATTCTTTGAATGCAACATCCATGGCTCTTTGAAAATTTTCTTCTGCATTTATAAGTCCAAATGGAATTCTAATGTAGACATATGTCCCCCATGAAGTAGTAAATGCAGTTTTGAATTTTTTTGATTCTTTAACTAATACCTGGTTGTAGCCTGAAAAACCATCCAACATTGACAATAGCTCAAAACCAGTAACCTTGTGTAACATTGCCTCCATATAAGGTAAAGAGTAATTATCCTTCAGAGATGCAATGTTCAAGTTTCTGAAATCAACACACAGCCTTATTTCACCATTCTTTCTCTCACTGGGACCAAATTAGAGACTGAAGTTGAATGTCTTATGGGCTGAATAATGTTTGCATCCTTTATTTTCATCAACTCTTGTTGCATTTTAGGAGCCAACAATGGGTTGATTGGTCTCTATTTCTGTCTAAATGGGTTAGCATCTGATTTTAGTGGGATTTCATGTTGAAAAAGGTCTTCCCTATAAGATTTCAAATCTTCATAAGACCATGCAAACACATGCTTATGTTTCCTTAATAATTTATTAGATTTGATCTGACATGGGAATCTAACCTTTTTCCAATATAGACTATTTGAGGAGTGGTTTCTAATCCTAGATTTACTTCTTCCAAATCCTCAATTTTAGCATTGCTCATTTTGTATAAATGATCATCTTGACTACTGAACAATGCTTCTAATTATACTAGTCCCTTAGGGATCTGATTAGAACTCAATTGGAAAACCTCATTCCCTAAAACACTATCCCTGCCATCAATGAACTCAAGTAAAGAGTTACAATCTATATGTTGGTCTTCATAATGGTCTAGGCATTGAATAAATCTAATAATATCTTGGTCATCTTCAAAAACTTGCCAGTTGTAAATATTATCAGGGACAACTAGTCTGGTCTTAATTTCAATTATGGATACCCCACTTAAGGTCAAATCACTAGTCTTTAAAGAAACATTAGCTAAAAAATATGACATGATGTTTTTTAACCTTTCTATCCAGTTAATATTAAAGGCATCAAAAGATTCAATCTAATCCCAAATAGCATGTTTGTACATTTTCAACCTATCATTTTTTATAGCATATTTGGATCTAACTTGGGCTACTACTAGCTCAGAATCACCATAAAATTTTAAACATTTTAGTCCATGCTTAGCAGCAATATTTAACCCCAAAAACAAAGCTTCATATTCAGTAGTATTATTTGTACATTGGAATGATAAAAAGAAAGATTACTTGAATGTTTTACCTGATGGAGAAATAAATAAGACACCAGCTCCTGATCCTTCTTTGGAACAGGCTCCATCAAAGTACATCTACCATAAACCATCATGTTGGGTATTCAACTCCTCAATTAAGGGATCAACATTTTTAAATTGATGAACACTTTTCTTTACTCTGAAGTTATCCATGTCTATATATACACAATAATTGATGTCAGTATCTTCATGTAGCTCAATCATATGGGGTGTCCTACCTTCTCTAGACACCTTGACATTATTTCTAGCAATTTAAAAGTAGCATAAGATAAATCACATTAAATACTACCACCCATTGAAGCACTCCATTTCATGGACAACAACATGCCATAATGAGGTGGGATATCTACCACTAATACACTCATTGTTAACATTATGTCAGGGCATATAGCTAACCTATAAGGTAAAGCCTCAATGCTACCAACAATAGGGATCTCTCTAGAGTTCATTGCCTGACATCTCCCATGAGGAGTATCAACTTCTAATCCCATGGATCTCATTATTTTTGCAGGCATAATAGTGTTAGATGATCCAGAATCTATCATACAGTTTTTAATCATCTTACCACTAATGTCTAAAGTTAAGAAAAAAGGATCAACAATTCCTACAGAAGTATTTGTATTTAGATAAATCTGAGGGATTTCAGAAATCATTCCCTCAGGCTCTTTTCCCTTGTTGTTAGAATTCTTTTAACCATGTTCTGGTCTCTGGAGTTTTGTTGGAGAAACACTATCTAGCATTGAAAAGAATTTTCCTTATGCTCCTTTATTCTCATCATTTCTAGAAATGGCACTTTGAGAGTCATTTGTGACAGACACTAACCCATATCAACAGGGTTGTATTTTCCTTTAGAGGACTTTGATTTTTCAACAATGATATTATTATCCTCTACTTGTATGTTCAGATTTGACTCTTCCTTCTTTGATTTTGTATTTTCAACCTTAGAAGAAGAACTTGTTTCTATCACTTTATCTTTTCCCTCATGTACAATGTTTGAATCATTAGCTTTGCTTACAATTTTGACCTTTGGTTTATTTACATTTTTAGCAGGTCCTTCTCTTTTTTATGTATATTTGGCATCTACTTTGTTTTCTTTAATAAAGATGCTAGATGGTTGACTACCTACATCACCCACTACTCTATTCCTCAAGTTATAGTTACTTCTTTCCTTATTTACTAAATCAGCGGTGATTCTTGTTGTTTGTTCATCAGAAGGTTTTCTTACTATTGTAGACTCCTGACTGTTTTGAGCATAGCATCTTATATTATCAACCTCCTCATCTTCACTATCAGACAAGACTTATTGATGATATAATTCTATTGTTCCTTGTGAACCATACATATCATGGTTCTCAACTTCATTTTCAGAATCTACATCAGGGAATGCATATGAATCATTCATAGAACATCCACTATGATCACATAATTCACCTTCTTTTCCTTCTTTTTCTTCACTAGAATTTATGTCTAGAGCTACAACACAAAAATCAAGATTGTGTGGGGCTTGACAAGCTTCACACCAATAAGTATCACTACACATGTTTATAGATTTTTTGTGTAAAGGATCAGGGGTCTGATTTTTAGGATTATCTTTTCTTGGTAGGATAATAGGTTTTCCATCCTTAAGCGGGGTACCATGTGGGTGATTCTGCATCCTATTTTGTGGGTTAAACTATTGTAGGATGGCCTATTTTTTTGGATATTTATATTCTTTATATTCTGGTTCTTTTTGGTTGCTCCTACTAAAATGCATCATCCCTTCTACCCAATTTCCCTGATACCCTTCTATTCATTTCTATATTCATTGCTATATTATATGCATAACTAAGACTTCTAGGATTTTTTTCTCTGAGAGCATACCCAATTTTAGAATCAAAAGCATTTAGATATGTAGCAATACATACTTTTTCATCAAGTTTGATCTTCTGAAATAGCTTGTGCGTGGCTCTTTGGAACCTTGTGTTGAATTTAGTGACTTCCTCATTGAAATTTTTCTTTATATTATTAAATTCATTCAACAATAATCCTTCATTTGTTTTATCACCATACTGATCTTTGAATAAGTTTATTAATCCATCCATATATGCCATAGAACCATTACATAATACTCTAAACCATTCCCTAGCATCTTCAACTAAGGACTGAATAAAGAGTTTCATCAAAACATCTTCATGATTAATATTCAGGTCATCTATAATATCAATAAATATTCTCAAGTGTGCTTCACAAGAAATAACATTATTTCCTAAAAATTTTGGGAGTTTTTCCCCAATATCATTTGGTACTGTATTAGGGTAACCAGGAATACCAATGAAAGTAAATTTTTTGTACCTTTCTAGATGTAGTGGTTTCCTTTGATATATATCATCATCCTGGAAAGTGGCAGCTTTGGCTTTTGAATTTGTAGCACTTTCAGCACCAGCATGGGAATATTTAGAGGATTGCAGGAAATCAATATTATTCTTCACCTCAAAGGTGGAAGCCTCTAATTCTACTTTTTCTAGCATTTTGGCCATAGTTTCTTTCTCCCTTTTTGATCTCTCAAGATCAATGTCTAACTTAGACATTTGCTCTGTTGGAACTTTGTGATTTTTTGGTTCATCTATTTCACTTCATGTCACCTTATTTTTCCCTTTATCTCTAGAAGCTTGACAACCAAAACTCTTGTAAGTGACTGGTGTCTCTGATCTCTATGAGACCTTTCAACATTCTTTGTTTCTTAATGTCTTAATGATCTTCTTCTTAGTTTATCAACATTTCTTTGATCTTGTTTTTTATTTTTTAAATATTTCTCTCTTTTCTTTTGTTGAATGATGGCTAACTGCCTCATTAAGATTCTCTCTTCTTCAGCAAGTTCATCAGAGGGAACTTCAAAATCTGAACTAATAGTATTATTTCCTTCCCTTTCACTAGAAGTACTACTATTTGCATATGTTTCCAATCCTAGGTCAAGGGCTTCTTCATATTTTGAGGTATTTCCCTCATGATTGGATTGGGTTGAGTCTTTTCTCCTAGTGTTATCTTCTTTTCTTGGAGATGAGTTATCTATATTAGCTTGGTTCTTGTTTTCTCTCCAAGACATTTTATTCCTGGAAGTAGTTGGAATTCCACTTTCCATCTCTACTTCAGGATGATCTCTCACTCTTGATCTTGTATTCATATTGAAAAGGATGTGTATGAATATTGAATATTACTTTAGCACTGATTACAAATATTTCTTTTGAGTCACCACACAAAACAAGTTGGGAAAAATACAACACAACCAAATATGAATAGTATAAGAGTGACTTATAAGGCTTACTCAACTTTAAAGTGAATTAAATTTTAAAATACTAGAGATTCCTTGAAAGGTTTTTACAAGACTTTTACTTCTTTCCCCAGCAGAGTTGCCAATTTGTTAGGTCTTTTTCTTCCAGGTTCTTAATACAATATGAATTTTTAAAAATTATTCTTCCAATTTCTAACTCATGCAAGACAAAGCCTAATTTATGAGGACTATTTCTTGCTTCTACTTTGAGATCCACAAACTCAGGCGGGTGTGCCTTCAAATGATTACTGATTCTCAGTATCTATTATAGTGGATTAGGGCTTTCATTCATTGGATAATTATCTTTCACTGTATCAATTGATAAAACACCTTGAAAATGACAATAATTAACTTAATATAGAGCTTCAAAAGCCAAATTATGATCATAAAAACAACATACATCAGTGAGATAAGGATTCTCATCCTTCTTCCTTTTGGAATTCTTTGAACCTAGGAGGGGTAACCTAGTGATTCTCTCTTTAAGGAATCAATAAACTGAACTGTATTCTCTAATACAATTACTTAAACATATATATTCTTTGTAGCTAAAAAATGAATTATGTACTTTCTTTAATATTGGATGATGATTAACTTCTTGCCAAACCCTAAACCAATGCCTAATTATTGGGCAAAGAGTCAATACCAAATATAAATCCATAATAAACTAATTAATGAAAATACATGCAACTTAGATAGAATGCCTTGCAGAATACCTTTTCACTCCCACACCCCTATTATCAGATCCTTACACTAATGTTTAACTCTCTGGAATCACCTATAAGAATTACTCTTTCCTTGAAACAACTTACAAGTAAATGGTATATATAAGATGCCTTGCAAATTAAACGTACAAGAGTTTAAAAAAAAATATAAAGAGACAACAAATGATATAGAATAGAAACTGCAATGTATTTTATTAATATTTTACTACTTCAAATACATTCAATAAACAAAAAGAACAAAGCTCAGACAAAATTGAGAAGTTTGCCTTGCAATTGTATATTTCACCATCTCCACAAAAATGTTATATCTTGCTATTTATAGAGAATTAGCCATCTTGGAATCATTAAATAATAAGGATGCAACAAGTTTTAGATGGCTTAGACCTAACCCTAAGAGATCCTAGAAGACAAAATACAATAAAACCTTAAGGGCCCGTTTGTTTCGTGGAATTTGTGCATGCTGGAATTGCCTATTCTGGAATTGAATCCATTCTGGCAATTGGGCTATTCTCAAAATGAATTCTAGAATTAGGCTATCCTGTTTGGTTCACCTGGAAGATGACTGAGAAGATGCAGATTCTGCGTTTGGTTCTACAAAATTGGAATTGGAATTGGAACTTTGTTTTTGCACACATACACATACACACACACGTGTGTGTGTGTGTATATACACACACACATGTGTATATACCCACACATATGTATACACATATGTCTGTATATATACACATATGTGTGTATATATACACACTCATTATACACACACACACATGTGTATATATACACACATATGTATATACATGTGTGTGTATATACACACATATATATAAACATATGTATATATACACATACACATATATACACACACATGTATGTATATACACACATGTACACATATACACACACATGTGTGTATATACACACATATATATACATATATGTATATATACACATACATATATATACACACACATGTATGTATATACACACATGTACACATATACACACATGTGTGTATATGTGTGTATATATACACATATATGTGTGTGTATATACACATATATGTGTGTATATATACACACATACACACACATTCATGTGTATATATACACATACACATATACACACATGATATACACATATGTGTGTGTATATACACATATGTGTATATACATGTATGTATATACATGTGTGTGTATATACACAT